>PVLC010010072.1:0-51766 GCA_004027655.1 Graphiurus murinus
AGATCTGTTATTGAGGGGTTGTGGTGGCTCATTGTTTCTTTGTTATTTCTCCTTCCCATGATTCCCCTGTTCTTCGATTTATAACTTTGCTGTTCTTGCAAGTTTTCTTGTCCAATCTCTGTAGTTGGGGTTTAGGGGTGACAGGGTGTGTTCAGAGATAGAGTTTGGGTGAGAGGTCACCGTAATAGATGCAGGGATACGGTAAAGAAGGGGATAAAGATTAGAGATGGTAGATATTGATATGTGACAGGAAAAAGAGGAAAAGAAAAGAGAGGAGATAAAGTGTAGCAGAGAGAAATATGGGGGGGCTTGTAAAAGGGGTAAGGAGGGGGTTCAATGACCTAAGCAAGAGATAAAGCAAGTATTCTTCCAAGCAAACATAAACAAATCAAAGCAATAACACAGTTTAGACAGATCAAATTTAAAACTTAACACCAAAGGAGAATGAAAAACATAACAAAACAAAACAAAACCAAAAACCAAAATAAAAAAAGGTAAAAAAAAAATAAACCCAAAATCTACAAATAGCCAACAGTGAAACCAAAGCTCTGCTCTTTACCTGATTTACATAGAGAACATTATACAATAGTTGGGCTCATCTGAAAACATTTCATTTGATTTGAGCCAGCATACATGTCTTCTCTGCTTTTATGAACAATTGGCATTTGAGAGTCAATCATACAACAAGTCCATGTCTCCTTTCCCTGATGTTAGGCTTTAAGCAAAAACAAAAGGGATCTATGATGGAATAGAGGAAGGGAGACTTGGATGTTAAACTCATACAACCCTCTCACCAGAGACAAACGTATGCAATAAGTGAAAAGGATTTACATCAGGTATACCATATTTTTTCTAATAGTCACTTTTCCTCTAACTGATCATGTTTATTTTAGTTGCAAGGTAGCATTTAACCAGTTCTGCCTGAAGCTGAATGAGGGAGTTTAATTCTGAGGACTGTTCTCCCAGAAAGGCCACATCCTTCTCTTCCTTGTGGAGAAGAAGAATTGTTTGCATCCTCCTGATGTTGAGGGATATAGTGGACACCATCAAATAGCAACCTCACACATTTATTATATCTGAGAGCTTAAAACAAGAGAAGCAATATAACTGTTAACATATGTGATATTATTTGTTATATATCAGCCATGTACCCATTAAAGAACCTTTGTATGGAATCAATGTGAGATGTAAGACTAAATACGTATATATTGTGATCATTTAAAGTTTTAGTTCCCCAATTTATTTTTAAGGGAATATATACAAAATATTTGCCAGTAAGATTTTTCATCACCAGCCATCTGGTAAAAATTAGTATGAGATAAATAATTTAGCTTCCTTCTGTTCAGATATAATTTCATTACCCCCTTCCTTGATGCTGTGAAAAGTCCAGAAATAATCAATTGTTAAGTGTTTTTACATTCTAGCCAAAACTGATCCTGGAGGTTTCTGACATGCTGATGTATGATTCTTCTTCTCTTTTTGCTGTGAAAAGAAGAGGTGCCAGTTATTAGCAAGTGGCCCCCAAGGAATTACATGCCTGGTAGCAGCCCCTGCATAAGCACACGGTCTGCTAAATCACAGTGTGTGGAACCATGACATAAGACAGCATGGAGAGCCAGGCGTGGTGGTGCACGCTTGTAACCCCAGCATGCGGGATGCTGAGACCAGAGGATCTGGGTTCGCGGCCAAACTCAGCTACCTAGTGAGGCACTACGCAACTTAGTGAGACCCAGTTTCAAAATAAAGAATAAAAAATAGGGCTGGGGGTGTAGCTTGGAGGTAGAATGCCCCTGTGTTCAATCCCCAGTACCGCAAAAAAAAAAAAAAAAAAAAAAGACAGCTTGGATGGTCAAGAAGTGCAAGTCATTTTTAGGATTAAAAATAGTAATTCAGAGCATAAAGGAATTTAGGAGTACTTAGTTACAAATTTCTTGAGACCTAGTGAGTCTCCCCCTGAACACAGTTAATAATCCAATGTCTGAAGCACAGTAGTTTGTTTGTAGGGGATATTTTTCCATTCATAAGAAAAACTCTGCTACATTTTGTCCTAGCTTTGTTTCTCTATTATGGCTTCAGTTGAGGAATCTTAGGCAAGAGTTGTGGGAAAGCAGGTGCTGGATTGTAGAGGGCCTTTAGTGCCAGACCAGGGAGTTTGCATTTCACCCTGTAGGCAGCAGGGAGCCATTAAAAGATTTTGAGCAGGAGGGATGTAAAAAATAGGATTTGATTTGGATACATGTTTAGTTTAAAAGTGCAATGGTAAGATATATTAAGGGAGTGTTACATTTCTGTTCACAGCATGAATATAAATGAAGGATTCATCTCTACTAGCTGTCTAGTCCAGCTTTATAGCATGCAAATTTTCAGAGCCTGTTGTAAGAGCTTAATGGTTAAAGAACAAAGTAAGAATTGATCATATGAATGTAATTGTAAAGAGAAAGATTTTTAGTGAGCACAATCAGTAGTAACACAGAAAAATAATCATTTTAAATAGTGTAGAATTGTTATTTTGTTTGTATTATTTGCGACTATTTCTATGGTATATAATTACCTTAAATTTTAAGTGCTCCTACAGGGATAATTAATGTATTTTGCATTCTCATGTATCAACAGTCTACACAGTTGAAAAAGAAAGTTGAAAATTATTCCTAATTAGATAATGGTTGTACACAGCTTATGAAGTATTAATCATTTTTATATATCTCATAGTATATACTATGTCATTGTTATATTTTCAATCAAGGTGATAGATAACAAATATTTGAAAGATTACATTGCATATTTTGGTAAACTGCAATTTACCTATTTCAAAATTTAATGATATCAAATGCTTTTTTAAATTTTTAATATGAAATGTTGCAATATTTCAGGAAATACAGAACAAACCAAATTTTATTAAAACTAAGCTATGGAAGCTCAGTTGTGACTTATAGCCTTATACTTCATCCTGTAAAACATTGCTTTTTTAGAATTAAGGCTTCACCACAGTGGTTTCTACATAACCATAATATAATATGCTAATAATAATTAACGGTATCCCAGGTGATGGCAATTTGGCCATAAAGAGGTAAGCATCACCTTGCTTACTGCAACATAGCTGTAAATCTAAGTATTATATGTCCCACATGAAAATGCAATGCATTTTATCATACTCACATTCATATTTCAAAGTGTCTTATTTTAATTAACTTCTACAGGACTTCTGTGCACTAGTACTTACTTTCTAGCAAACCTAGGCTTCCTTTTTCCCAGAGGTGGATGTGTATTTTGCATAGGAATATCCACCAAAAGAAATAGAGTTTCTTCTGTTTATGGTTCCTCTGTAAATACTGACTTAACAGAAGAACATAACCTGTCTAGGGCAAGCCTTTCAGATTTTATTCAGAATTCTGAGCACAGCTGGGATTATGGACAAGAAATAAGAGAAACAACTTTTTTTTCTACCTTCTCCATTAAACATTGGGGGGCATTCCCAAAGTCCACAGGATTATAAGATAGGGAAAACAAATCATCACAATTTTTACTTTCTCTGTTTTCATTCTCTGCCATTTTTCTCTGCAATATGTTTTTCTGCTCTTGTCTCTCACACATGCATGTGTGTGCATATGCGTGCATACACACACACCTAACTTTGTGTGTGTGTGTGCTTTGGGAACTTTTTAGAGATCAGGTTGCCTTAGAAAAAGGATCTCTCACAGGTCAGCACCAGCTACCTTATATAGATTCTAGCTTCCTCTAGAAGGAGCTGCTTCCCTGCTCTGGATTCTGTCTCCAGTGAAACATATTAAAGCCAGGTTCCAGTTTATTAGCATCTCTAGTTCCATTTCCTCAATTCTAAAAAAAAAGGCTCTCTAGAGACTTATTTTTTTAAAAGTCTACCAAAATCTATTATAATCATTGCCTTTGTTATCATCATCATCATTATTAAACTGTCCCTTACCTGTCACTTAAATGCTATAACAATAATGTTCAAGTAGTTGTAGGAAACTTTAAAAGCAGGCACTGCTTAAATATAAGGTACTATTGGATTTTTCATTATTTTTTTATTAGTCGCCTACATTATGAAACTAGATCTAGTGAAACAGTGGTTTAGAACAAAGAAAGTAAGATAATAATGTACTTTTGTGGAATAGTAATTATGAGACATGGAAATATCATTTGGCCCATTAATACTGGAATATTTCAGAAATCCCTTTAATATCATGTGGGCTCACTGATGCATATTATACTAATCCTAGTTTTAGAATTTTAGGATATTTTAAGGTCCAAAAAGAAAGCTTATGTATTGTTACCCTTGAAAACGAATCACTACTGAAAGCAATTCTCACATGTATAATTAGTCTGTAATATTAACCTCTCATGGAAATGGAAAGGTGCTCCTCTACTCCTTTTGTTTTCATTGAAAACCACTAATTTTTATAGCAGTTACAAGTTGGGGTGGAGTGGAGAGGATACTACATTTTCGTATACATCACAGGAACTGAAAGTGCAGGGAAAAGAATCCAGTGGTCACTGAACATTGACATATGTGCTAATAACTTTCTATGCCTTCTCCAGTCCACCCTATGAATCACCTGATGCTGCTCCCACATTGCAGATGCAGAATCATAGCACACATACATTGCCCAAAGTCAGAAAACTAGAAGGTAGAAGAGGGCAGATTTGAGCAGCTCTTCAGTATTCAAGGGGGCAGGGAATACAAATTGGAAGTAGGGCTGGACTTCGTTAGCTGATGTTGGAATCATACATTTAGAAGCCAGTTGACATTGAAGTTATCTACACAGTAACCATTCTTTTGGTGAAAGGGTGCATTTGCAATTGAATTAATAAAGAGATAATGGAAGAACTTCTCTCTCCGTCCTGAGAAGTCATTAGAGAGATGCTGTCATGATTAACTCAGATTATTATATGTGCAAAGGGAGCTGCCACCATACAGTAGGCTCTCAGTGAGTAGTATTTTAGAATGAATTCTTCTATCAAGGTCTTAAAGTAATGAATTGACTTCCTCTATTGACACTTCTGGCAAATGAAGGTCACTAGCATCCTCTTATTTAGCTCCTTTCAAGGATCAGATAACCCAAGAAATGCACTGTGTTTACAGAAAGAGTCCTGTCTTTATCATTTCCTATCTGTCCTCAGAAGTATTTTGCAGATATAATGTAATGCAGCAGTCCAGGAATTCTCAGTGACACTGCTGTCATCCTTGATCTATAGATGAGGCCTTTTCATCTTGCCCCATGCAACCAGTGTCTATGCTTTTCAGTGCAAAGCATGCATTGGTGAGTTGCATCTAAGCAGTCCAGTCTTTTTGTTTAGCCTTGCTTTTCGGTGTAAGAGAAAAAACAAGTCTCCCTTGGAAATCTTTGAAGAACAGACTCCCAGTTATTGTTTGTGATAATGCTTCAATAGAGACAGACACTATCAAATGTAACATAACCCCTATCCAACACAAATCAAAACTATGATCCTCAAAGTTACCTGAAGTACCAGAACATTCTATGCACCCACCTTGGGATGATTTTGTCTCTAATAGATTATCTGTCTTATAAGAACTTTCCAGTTGATCTAAGAAGAAAGAACTTTTCTCCTTTGCTTGATGGTTGGATCTCTGGGGAAACATTTCCAGACCTCTTAAGCTTTGAATTTTTCAACCAGGTGATTCCAGCACCTATTTAAAAAGATGCAACTAACAAAGGTTATTCTTTTGCTAGCTACAAGTGGTCCAGAACTCATTTTCTTGCACTTGGATTTAGATCACACACTGAATTTATTACAGAGAAGCTACTTCCACAAATTAGAAAGCTTCATAATAACAGAATATTCAGTGGGCACAAATTAATTCTAGTACCCAGCTAAAAGATAGGAACATTTGCTTTAAAAAACATTTCTGATATTTCATTCCCCTCCAAAATATTTAAGTCAGCCCTTCTATATCTATCTATCTATCTATCTATCTATCTATCTATCTATCTATCTATCATCTATCTATCTATCTATATATGTGTGTGTGTGTGTACACTCAAAGTTAACACACATAATATACAAAAATGTTTGATATTTTATTCATTCCCCTTATAGAAGTATTTTTCACTTATAGAAGTATTCTTCACTTAGAAAAATACATTTTTTTTCACAGATTTCAGTGAAATAGTGAAATACCCTAGTTGTAAAGTATAACTTGATATTCACACAATCTCCCTGGAATATGTTTTTTTTAATTTAACTTATACATAAAAGCATAGCAATTATACATATTAATGGAGTACCATGAGATTTCTTTTTTTTTTTTTTGCGGTGCTGCGGATTGAACTCATGGGCATTCTACCTCCGAGCTATACCCCCAGCCCTATTTTTTTATACTTTATTTTGAAACAGGGTCTCACTAAGTTGCGGAGTGCCTCACTAGGTAGCTGAGGCTGGCCGCGAACCTGGATCCTCCTGTCTCAGCCTCCCAAATGCTGGGATTACAAGCGTGCGCCACCACGCTTGGCTTGGATTTCTTTTTTATTGGTGCATTGTAATCGTACATCTTTGTTAGGTACAAGCTGATAAAGACATCCATGCACACATTTCTCATTTAACCCTTCCCCAATTCCTGCCCCACTCCCTCACCCTCCCTCCTTCTCAGGTTCAGTTTAGTGATTGACCTTGATATATTTGTGAAAATACGTCTTGTACATTAGGTTGTTATCCCCTTTCCACATCCCCTTCAGTTAAGTCAACTTCTTTGCTTATCTGGGATTTCTCATTTTTCATCTGGAGTCCCTCTTATGCCCCATCTTCTCCCTAGCATCTGCATATTAGGGAGAGCATACGACTTTTTACTTTTTGTGACTGACTAATCTCACTTAACTTTCCAGTTGCATCCATTTCCCTGCAAATAACATGATTTTGTTCTTCTTTATGGCTGAGTAAAATTCCATTGTGTGTATATCCCGTAGTTTTGTAATCCATTTTTCTGTCGATGGACATCTTGGCTGCTTCCATAGTTTGGCTATTGTGAATTGTGCAGCTATAAACAGATACACATGCATCGGTCTGATAGTTTGGTTTCTATTCTTTTGGGTAGATACTCAGAAGTGGTATGGTAGGTTCATTCCCATTCATCTGAGGATCCTCCATGGTTTTCCAAAGTGGTTGGACTAGTTTGCAATACCCAGCGACTCCACGAGATGTTTTAATATATATGTACATTGTGTAATGTTTAAATCAGGTTAAACATGTCTGTCTTCTCAACCATCATTTATTTATGGGGAAAACATTCAGAATCCGTATAGCTTTTTGAAATGTATAGTTCATCTATAATCACTCTATTGTATAATAGCACAGCAAAATTTAGTCTCATGTCTCACTGTAACTTAGTACCCATTAATCAATCCATGCTTCCTGCATACTCCAGCTTCCAGTTACTATCATTCCACTCTTAATTTCTGTAAGATCAATGGTTTTCATATTCCACATGAGCAAGATCACATGGTACTTTTCTTTCTGTGCCTGGCTTATTTCATTTAACTTAATTATCTCCACTTCTATCTATGTAGTTACAAATGTCAGGATTTCAGTGTTTTTATGCCTGAATAGTATTCCATTGTGTCTATGTATCACATTTTCTTTACCCATTCATCATTTGATGGACACTAAAGTTGTTTCGGTTTATTGATATTTGTGAATAGTGCTGCAATAAACATGTGAGTGCAGATGTCTCTTTGACATACTGATTTAGTTTCCTTTGGATATATGCCCAGTACTGAGATTGCTGGATTATATGGTAGTCCTATTTTTATTTTTTTAGGAACTTCCTTACTGTTTTCCATAGTGACTCTATTAATTTACACTGTCATCAAGAGTTTGCAAAGGTTCTTTTTGTCTCCACCCCCTTTTTTATTTTGAAACAGGGTCTTGCTAAGTTGTTAAGGTCGGCCTCAAACCTCCTTGCTAGTACTTATCTTTCTTCGTGTGTGTGTGTGTGTGTGTGTGTGTGTGTGTGTGTATACATGCATGTATGTGTGTATTACTGAGGATTGAACGCAGATCATTCTACCTCCAAGCCACACACTCAGTTCTATTTTTTATTTTGAAACAGGGTCACATTGATTTGCTGAGAGTCTTGCAAAGTGCCTGAGGATGGTCTCCAACCTGAGATCTTTCTGTCTCAGCCTCCCAAGTTCTGGGATTCTAGGCCTTTTTAATAATAGTGATTCTTAATGGAGTGAGGTAATAGTTCATTGTGGTTTTGATTTGCATTTTCTTGATATTCAGTGATATTGAGCCTTTTTTCTTATACTAGTTGGTTATTTGATATCTTCTTTTGAGGAATGGCTATTCAGGTCTATTGCCTATTTTGTAATTCAGGTTATTTTTTATATTGAGTCTTTGAAAATCCTCATTTATTCTTGATATCAATTCCTTGTCATATGTATAGTTTAAAAGTATTTTCTTCCATTTGAAAATTGTCTGTTTATTATGATTGTTTCCTTTGTTGTGCATAAGTTTTTTTTAGTTTGATCAAATCTCATTTGTCTGTTTTTGTTTCTGTTTCCTATAGTTTGGGGGTATTATTTGAAAATCTTTGGCCATTCCCACTTCCAGAGCATTTCCACTATGTTTTCTTTGCTTACTACAGCTTTGTTAGTATATTTTGAAGTCTTTGTTCTTTTTGCTCATGATTTCTTTGACTATTTGGGCTTTTTTCACTCGATTTCTATTCCATACAAATTTTAAGATTACTTTTTCTAGTGTTGTTAAGAACATCACTGGTATTTTGACAGGAATTGCATTGAGTCTGTAAATCATTTCCAGTAGTACACACATTGAATTCTTTTTCAGATAATTCACTATTAAGGAATAGCAAGGTAACTGATTTCTCTATGCTAATTTTATATCCTAAAACTCTACTACATTCATTTACTAGTTCTATATGTGTTTTGTGGAAACTTTGGAGTTTTCTATGTGTAGAATCATATCCTTTACAAACAGTGACAGTTTTATTCCTTGTTTTCCAATTTGGATGACCTTTATTTTTTACTCTTGCCTTATTGCTTTGGCTAGGACTTCCAGTTCTCTGTTAAATAAAAGTGGTAAAAGTGGGCATACTTTCTTTGTTCCAAATCTTAGAATGTTTTCAGTTTTTTGCCACTAAGTATAATGTTAGCTATTGGCTTACACATGGCTTTCATTTTATTGCACATATTCCTTCTATATCTAATTTGTTCAGTGTTTTCATCATGAAGAGATATTAAATTATATAGCCTGCCTTTTTTACATCTATTGAGATGATCATATGTTTTTTGTCTTTCATTCTGTTGATGTGGTATATCACATTTAAAGATTTTCATATGTTGAACCATCTTTGCATCTCTGGGATGAATTTCATATAATGATGGTGAATAATCATGTTAATGTGTTATTGTATTTGGTTTTCTAGTATTTTGTTAAGAATTTTTGCATCTATGTCCATCAAGGATATTAGACAGTAGTTTTCTTTTTTGTTGTGTCCTTTCTGATTTTTGGTATCAGAGTAATGCTGGCCTTATAAAGTATATTTGGAAGAATTCTATCCTCATCATCTTTTCAAATGATTAAGAAAAATAGGTATTAGCTTCTCTACAAATGTTTGGTTGAACTCAGCAGTGAAGCCATCTGGTCCTGTGTATTTCGTTAATAGAATTTGTATTACTGATTTGATCTTGTTACTTATTATTGATCTATTCAGATTTTCTATTTATTTATGATTCTATCTTGGTAAGGTGTATATGTTCAGGAATTTGTCTATTTTTCTAGGTTATTAAATATGTTGGCATATAATTGATTATAAAAATCTCTAAAGATCCTTTGCTGTCAATTGTAATATCTTCTGTTTTATCTTTGATTTTACTGATTTCAGTCTTCTTTCTTTTTTAGTCTAGCTGATTTTATCTTTTCAAAGAACTAGTACTTCAATTTTGTATTTAGTCTGTATCTCATCTGTTTCTGCTCTGAACTTCAATATTTCTTTCCTTCTGTTAATTTGGGGTTGGTTGATTTGTTCTTGTTTCTAGAACATATTTGATGTAAAATGAAGTACATTCTTTGTGACCTAATTGGATTGCCTAATCAATGTGTATTCTTCTAGAAATCTTTGACCAGGCTAATGCTATCTTCTGCCAATCATACAGTCTTGAGAACATGTGGGCCATCCCTGTCATAAATATAAACAATATAATGTTGAGATTTATGAAAAATTACTTCCATTTCACTCTATTTGCTGACATGCTTGGAGTTGAATGAGGCCTTTGGATGGTATAATTTTTATATCATGGCCAAGATAACCCTTTTAGCCTCTATAAGGGATGTTTTATTTTTGTTTAGTCTCCTGTTCTCTAGTGTATTTCAATGTATTTTTTTAAAAATGCTTTTTAAAATTCAACAGCTTGAATTATCCAAAGAACAATGCTGTTTTATGTAAATATATGAAAATCCAGAACAATCCAGTGCAGAGCTCTAAATGAACCCTGGGGCTAAAATATCATTATATCTGGGTTATAATGCTGCTTTCAACAGATCATTGGTTGACAGGCTCCTTAATATTCTAATTTTTTTGTTTGTGAAGAACTAAAGGGAAAAAAAAACAATTCTGCATTGGCATATTTTATAGGATAGATATAGATTAAATTAAAATGTCTGTGAAATATCTTGGAAAATAAAAACATTACCAAGGACTTTCATTGTAACCATATGAGGAATATTAGCCCCGTGTGCATGTTGTTAATTATAGGTTGCCCTTATTTTCAAATGTTCCCTAATTACCATTTGTACCTTTAAGTCATTTCATGTCATGGTATTTCATGAAGCCCATTTTAAACCTCATTTCTTTAGTGCTATGGCTTGAAGCACTGCCGCCATTTTAGCCTACTGCAGCCAGAAATGAAAAATAAAAGGAGAAAAAAACAGTTTTCTGGGAACCAGGCTTGGAGGAGAACACTAAACACAATGTGGAATTCCTCTGCAGTCCTAATTTTGGGCATAATTTATATTCTTCTATGTTAATAAAAGACGTATAGGCAGACCCTTCTTTGTAAATTGATTCCATAGTAAAAGGAATCTTGAAAATGAAATATAATTCATTTATTTTGTCTCATTTTTCTGGAAATGTATTTTAAGAAGTAATCTCATACTTCATGTTTATGGAGCTTTACATTTTCAGTTGCTTTCACATACATTGTCTTATTGTATCCCTATACCAGAACCCAATGAGGTCAGTGGAACTGGTATACTTGTTTTTTACTATTTCACAAAAATCAGGCTAATGGAATTTAATTGAAATATTTAACTGTTTGGAGACCCAAGTTCAAGAGTATAATTTTTGAAATTATGTCTTGGTTATCAGGAATTATCTTTACCCTTGCTTGTAGCTTAACATTAATTTTATTTATTATTCTCTTTTCTTCTTCCTCCTTCCCTCCCTCTCTTCCTTTCCAGTTTTTTTATATAGAATTTATTTGTAGGCCACTTTCATCCTTTTACCACCTAGGCTTTCTGCCCTGGCAGGCAAGTTCTGACCTGTCTGTCTCTCCTTTGAAACAATCCTCTATTCATTTGGAAAATGTAGCATCACATTTAACCCTTTTTTATTTATACAAGGGAGCTTGCAAGGTCTCTTCTGCTATTCCATTTTGAATTTATTTATTTCATCAGATGTATTTTGATCCTTTATTATGAGCCAAGTCTTATACTAGAAGCTGTCCTCAAGTACACCATACTTTAGTGGGTATTTGAGTGAAAAAAATCATACTCTCTGTGTCATGAATTGATGATTTTGCTTAGCTACAAGGTCCTGGGTGAATAAGGATTCCCTCTTCCCCACCTTCCTCCTTCCCATGCTTTGAACTCAATAATAATGAAATTAATTCACCTCAAATATATCCTGGGAGAGAACATCAAAGCCCTGAATGTAATAATTAGTCTTGTATTTTGAGATCACTGATAGAAGGGAAGCCTATCTAGAGTATACATGTAGTTTCACTGTCACCCCCATTATCAGATCTATGCTTTAAAATTCCATTTATTTATTTTTAACAGAGTTAAAAACCTGATTTTAACCTGCATATGATTTTCATTAGCCTGGGTAATAATTGACACATACAAGTCAGACCTGCTTTGATAACCTGCTAGCTTTAAATCTAGAAAATCAGTTATCATTAGAACATGACTCAAAATTAGAAGAGTGACCCTTGCTATTGGCAGTAATTGTTAAGTTAATTGGATAGGGACACCAAAAATGTCCCTGGAAGAAAAAGAGTTGGAGGCATTGTAGAGCAAGGTAGAATAGTTAAAATATGTTTATGAAACCTGTGGAAAGGGCTTCTAGATATATTAGCAAAGTTGTTTAAATGCTCACCCATACATATACAAACTATTTTTGGTTTCTGAGTTCTGTGGTCCCTGAATTAAAGATGTTACATATGCATTAAGCAAAATAATATTGTACCCAGTCATGGGGCTGTACCTGTAATCCCAGTACTTGGGAGGCTGAGAAAGGAGGATTGCAGGTTTGATGATAACTTCAGAAACATAGCAAGACCCTATTTCAAAACAAAGAATAAAAAAGGCTGGGGGTATAGTTCGGGGGTATAATGCCCCGGGTTCAGTCCCCAGTACCAAAATAAATAAATAAATATATTGAGAAACATTAATCTATACCAGGATGTATACACTTATAGCATACACATATGTGAAAGGTGATCTTTATGTGTGATACTGTTATTGCAGGCTTTTCCCCACAGTCTAGTGACTTAGTGTTGCCATCTTGCATATAGACAACTTTAGTAGATTCTTTTACTCTCTCTAGATCCAAGGGAATCAGTGGAGCTCATTTTAAAAATATTCTCTTGGGTAGAAAAATGTTAAAAGGAAACACATGCAGTCTATACAGCAGACCTCAAAGCTTCCCATTCTGCTGAGATGCAGACTCAGCAGATACTACCCTCGCAGTGGTATCATAGCTGAAAATACAAGAGCAAGAAAAGGCCTTATTAAGGCCTATCTTTTCCAAACTACTTATTTTAATCAGGAAGAAATACCTTGTACTGGTGTGTATAATTTAGTATTAGAGATGTGTTTAAGGCATCGAGGTAACATAAATGACATATACATATATTTTGGCTCTCATCTTTTTGATAATGGTTCCTGAGGGGATTGTTTTACATCATCTGCTGAGTGACATGGCATGGTTTCCTTCAGGAAAGCCATCATCACAGCCCATGCTTCTTTTGACCTGGTGTCAGTTTCAGTAGGCCAAAGACATTGCACTTTATCCACACTTTCCCCTTGGTGCCTGGGACAACAAAGGGCATTGTTGCTTTTTCTAACTGTAGCACAGAATAGCAAATTGTTCTATTCTCAAGCTCTTTGTTCTAGTGCTAAGATGATTTTGGCTTACCATTGAATCTCGGGGTTATTTGCATATATCCAGCATTACTGATTGTTATAATGCCTTCTACACTTGCCTCTAAACATCTATGTGGAGGACTAATTTTCCCGAATAATGACAACTGACCATTAACATCTATGACTATAAGAATCCCCAATATGTTCTATTAGCATAGTAGGGTTTCTTCCTGTCAGTTGTTTCAACCTCCAAAGAATTGTTTCCTCCTTAATAGGGTGAGTAAATTGGTGAAAAGGAGTGTGGATTTTACTCTTGGAATCCACATGGTCTTCAAATATAGATTGCTCATTCCTTACACAAAATATGATCATTATAATTAGTTGGTATGTATTCTGTAGATAAAAGATATGATATTCACTAACAAGAAACAAACCTTGAAGGAGAATAAAATAGAGATGATTATACAGAAGAATGGTATTAGATACAGATCAATTATTTCATGAGCTAAAATTATGTTATTTATCTAATGTAGATATACAAGAGATATAAGTAAATTTAAAAGAAATTAATGTATAAAGAGATATAAGATATAAAGCACCTTTACTTTTGTACTCTTGCAAAGTAACCTCTTAGTGACTATGTAGGAAATACATATTTTTTCATTCATTGCAGATATCTATCTAGCACCTACTAAACCCACATGACAGGGATTGTCATCACTCTGCCTTCTATGTGTCAAGACCACCAGGGTACCTTCTCCCAGGGTGCTGGTGAGCATCTACAAATCAAAGTAGATTGATTCCTAGGCATATATCTATCTGGTATACTCTGAATAGGGCTTTCCTGTATTGTGTCACATCCAATTTCAATTTCTATATTAATCACTGTCAAGACATAAAGAGATGCACCCCTTTTCCCTTTGAGAGACCTTACTGTGTTGGATGGGATGCTCACATTTGATGAAATTAAGCCTCTTCTGCCTACTCATTCAAACACTGGATAAAATGGCAGTATCACACACAGAGAACAGAACACTCCTTTGGTTGCTTCAACATTCTTTTTGGCCTCATTTTCCTTTTTCTCTCTCTTTACTGAGCTGTTGAGTCCAAATTTAGTGAAGATGACTAAGAAATTGCCAGGATGTGACAGTATTCAGTTCATTGAGTCTTCCTTGCCGTTTTCCAATAATTGTAACAATTGCCAAGTTTTTCTCCTAACACTATAGGTGCCATGTTATTCTTAACAGATACAAAATCATTCTTGCAGAATCTTCCCGTGCAATGACAGCTTCCTTCTAAATACAGTTGATTTTATTCTTTGGCATTAAGGAATTTATTTACCTGCAGACTTCTTACTGGTTGATACTTCTGAGTCCTGGACTCTCCAATATTTAAATATGAATCTCTGAAATCTATCAATAATTGAATGTATAAAAATCAAGTGGTCTGCCATGAGCTAGACAATATAACCTCTCATTTTTTGGTGAGGGAATGGATTTGGAAATAAGTAAGATGAGTTCCCAGCTACTTGGAGTTATTCATGCATGTGTGTGTGTGTGTGTGTGTGTGTGTGTGTGTGTGTGTGTGTGTCTCACAGGGACGTGCTAGAGATGTAGATAGAGTTTGTGGGAGAATAGGTATGGGTATAATCTCTGATTGGGACATTTCATATATGACTCCAGAACAAATCATATTTGATCCATAAATTGAAAGATGAAGGGGGAAGCCAGTATAGAGAGAAATAGAGGGATGGCATTCTAAACAAAGGAAATGAATGGCATCTGGGAAGACACATATGGTTCTGTGGTGGCAGATGACACTGGAAGACATGATAGTGACTGAATAGTGGAGGATTTTAAAGGCCACATCAAATTTTTTGCCATTTATTACTATAGGCAAGGCAAAATCATCAAGATTTCCTGAGAAGGGGAACTTTGCTTTAGGAAGACAAATCTGCCAGGAGAGGAGGACAAATCAGTTAGGAGATGGAGAAGTCCAGTGAGGAGGTAATAAAGGCATGAAGTAGAGCAGTGGCATTAAGAATTCGAAAGTGGACTAGAGAACATGAAAATGAATGTAAAGGATCTGTGAAGCTTTAATTGACTGCCAGATTGGTGGACTCCAACTACTCATAGGAGAAATGGAGGTTACTTCAAGTGTGGCTCATGCTTCAACCATTTTTCCCTTTTTCTGCATTGATTTCCTACTCATCTTTTATGGATCAGCTTAAATGACATCCTCTCTGTAAAGGCCCCCCTAGTCCCCCAGTCAGAATTAACTCTGACTTCCTCTGTTCTCATACAATGCCTACTTTATGCTTTCCTTTATGTACTTACAGTAGCACACCTTGTGTCCAAGCCAAACGACTATATGCCTGACTCTTGCAAATACATGTCAGATGTATTATTCATCTATGAATTTTTAACATGACCCAAGCATGTAAGGGCTCATTAGGGGAAAGGGAGGATTGTAGAAGGAAATAATTCATATAATATATAGCAGTATATGAAGTTATTACTACCAGCTTCACTGATATGTACAGAGATCATGGAGGGGAGAACAGAGTGGGATGTGAAAGGAAATATACCAAGAGCTGTGTGCATGTATGTGTGTATCACATTAAACCTCCCTATGTGGTATAATTGCAATGCACTAATAATATAATTTTTAAAAATGTGGATGAATGAATGAATGCTACAATCACCTAAGATGTTAAATGGAGTCATTTTTTTGGACCTACCTTAGAACAGAAAATTATCCTATCTCATCAGTCTGTGGTCAGACATACATGTGACTAAATGGTATTACCCACCTAAATGATATGGATCTTTCACCAAATGCACTTTGAAATGCTGACTGACTCTTTATGAAAGTAAAATCCACCCTCTAAAGATGAATACATTTTAAGCAAATGATGATTTAATTCCCAAAGAATTTCAGCAACATTTTATGCAGTTTTCCTCTTCACTTAAATGAAATAAGACTTCTACTCAGCTTTCTTTATTGACATACCTTGGCTTATGTGGAGAAATTCTACAAAGAAAAGTTTTCACAGTCTATAAATAGAACTCTTCAATTCCTACCATGTGGCAGTTGCCCTAGAAGTACATTTCTTCTTTAGTAGGTAGATTTGTGTGAAACCTCTGAAGATCTGTCAAGTGCGTACCTAGGTTGAAATGACTCCCAAACATACTGCAACCCCATGAACTCTGCAGGAAAATGGGGGGAATCAGATTACTGAGTGAAATAGACTTTGTGGAGTCTAAAAAAGAGGAAAGAAAATTGAGTGCTTAACTTTCAGGGAATGTGCCCCTCTTTGCTGAAGTGACCTACAGCGCTTCCAATGTTTTTCAGCTAATGTGCATTGCTTAAAGTGACATACAATATAAAAAATGAAGAAAGGTAAGACCATAGGAACAGTGTTTAGAATAGGCTAGTGACTTGCAGTCCATGGTTTTAAATCTTTTGGTGATATTATCAAGCTATTCCTGACATCATCTCAACAAATCAGCAAAAATCTGATAGCTCCATTGATGTATCTATTGTGTGTAGCTCAGTTAGCATTTTCTTCATTAATTTTTTCTCCAAGTAGACCCTCTGCTACTTTATGGATTATGTAGAGATTCTGTTTATCTAATGTGGCTTAGAAATGGTCATTTTAATGGCTGTTCATTGCATGCATACATGCATACACTAAAAAGGAGGGTTTTGTTTTGGGGGTTTTCTCCCCTGAAACAGCCTGTTGGATTAGGAGTCCTTCATTTGTATAGCACTGTTCAAAGAAAACATGGCCAAGTACATGGCAGAAAATCACATTCCAGGGTTTAAAGTCCACTGGACTGCTCTCTCTCATGTCTGTTTGTAAAATTACTATAAATTCTTTGCTTCTATATTGATTTATTTGTATATATTACTGTAAGACAAGAATGGGGTAAGGGGGTACTTTTTTAAGTCAAGGTCCAATGATCTAAAAAAATCAATTAGGTTTACTTTTAAAGTAAAAGGTAGCCTTTTTTCATAGCATCCTTTTGGAAACACAGGCAGCTGACATTGCAATGCAGGTTTCAACCTTAGGCAACTGACAACCATAGTGTATAAAACTTGAGAATCCATGAAAATTAAGTAAAAGGACTATTTTCTCATATTATATTTGTCTTCTCAGTCCTTGACTCTTGCATTTGTTTAGTATATTATATTTATATGGCTAGTTCTAATTTTTCCATTACATATTACAAAGAAAACTAATAATTGATCAGTAACATATTCACTTATCATGTGAGATAAGTGAAAATGTTGCTGATTGATTTCACTTATCTCACATGATAAATTATTAGATCATCATAGTCTTTTGGTTTCCAGTGATGATAGTTTATGTTACTAAAAC
The DNA here is from genome assembly GCA_004027655.1 of Graphiurus murinus. Taxonomy (NCBI): domain Eukaryota; kingdom Metazoa; phylum Chordata; class Mammalia; order Rodentia; family Gliridae; genus Graphiurus; species Graphiurus murinus. Next base: position 17,750 of record PVLC010010072.1, read on the forward strand.
AGAGCACTGGTCACACAAGCTTTACCAAAGTGTGTCCTACACTCCTGAAAGGCAATTTCAGTTGTTCTACATGACATTTATAGCTGCGAGCATTGAGCTTTTGTTTATTTACTTTTGTTGCAGGAACATTTCACACCTGAATGCAAATTCAAAGAATCAGTGTTTGAAAATTATTATGTGACATATTCATCGATGATATATCGTCAACAGCAGTCAGGTCGAGGGTGGTATCTGGGTCTGAACAAAGAAGGAGAGATCATGAAAGGCAACCATGTGAAGAAGAACAAGCCTGCAGCACATTTTCTGCCCAAACCACTGAAAGGTAAACTTGATATTGTAGGAATTATGGATTATAGTACCAACAATACTAACTTTAATCAATCCTTTATCATGCTTTTGAAAGTAGAACACATTTCTTCTACATTAAAGTGATAATTAAAATGTCATGAAAACATTAAGACATTGACAATAGCATCCAATCTCCTGATTTTAGTTTTTCCATTCCATAGTACATCTGTATGCAGTAACACTTTTCTTAGGTGGAAGAATCCAAATTGGTAACTCAGGATAGTTAAGAACCCAAATTATGTCAAAATGGTACATGGAGGAAATAGATGTTAAAATGTATAGATACTTATCAGAAATCCCTTTCTGTAGTCCAAAGAATTTCCACTTATAGTTTTGTTTTCCTATCATTTCTATCAGGTAAATGGAAACTTAGAAAGGATAAAGATAGGAATAGGTTATAGAATATAGAAATATTTGAAGTAGTGAGACATGATAGAGAATGGACAGAAAATGAGGCAAAGTAGAAGAAGATTTTAGAGAAGTTACCCAGCCAGTGTTTAGAATAGGGGTTTAAAGTAAGGTCAGAATGCTCCACCCATCAAAATCACCATAACCCAGACAACCAGGGTTCAAGTCCCAGCTCCACCTTGTACTAATCAGATGGGATAGTCTTGAAAAGGTTATCTACCAATGTGTGCCTCAAGTTTATTGTACAATATGAGTAGGAGTGTTTACATCATACAATACCAACAGGCAGAATTTAGAACAGTATCTAGCTTAAGTGTTTCACAAGTATAAGCCAGTGATGTTACTTATAGTAACAATAACAGTCGTTACCAGTTATTGCACTAAGAATCATGCTAATACTTAGACTCTTGAAGAGTTTCATTTTAAAATATGATAGAAATTGATGTTTTAAAATTTAATACTTGCACAGTGTGCTGTATATTATATTTAAACTTCTAAGAGCTTTATTAAATGCATTTTTCATTAATCCTCTCACATGTAACTATAAGTAATAGAAGTTAGGCATTAAAATTCTTTACACACTACTTCACCAAGACTAGATTTTGCTTAATCTGATCTCATCCACTCTGAGTACTTGAAAGCAGTATTGTTCATGTTTGGCTTAAGGCAAAGAAGCCTAGTAACAAGAAGAAAAGTTGAAGACCAGTGTGGTGTGGTATACCCAGCTTTTTAAATTTGTTTTTCTTTCTTGTTTTCTTTCAGCTCTTTCTATATTGACAAATAAAAATGTATTTTTTCACATATATGATATTTTGCAATATGTATACATTGTATAATGGCTAAATTGAGTTAACATAGCCATTGCCCCACATATGTATTCTTTTGGGGGGGAGAATACTTAAAATTTATTCAAGAATACAACATATGGATGTGCTCATTTGAAGGCCTTTCATACTGCCTTTATGTGTGTTTCAGTGGCCATGTACAAGGAGCCATCACTGCACGATCTCACGGAGTTCTCCCGATCTGGAAGTGGGACCCCAACCAAGAGCAGAAGCGTCTCTGGTGTGCTGAATGGAGGCAAATCCATGAGCCACAATGAATCAACGTAGCCAGTGAGGGCAAAACAAGGGCTCTATAACAGAACCTTACCTCCAGGTGCTGTTGGATTCTTCTAGCAGTCCTTTACCCAAAAGTTCAAATTTGTCAGTGACATTATCAAACAAACAGGCAGCGTTCATTATTCTATCTGCCATTATATCTTCTAACCATCCATAATAGAGCCCCATGATTTAGATAAAGCTTGTGCACAAGAATGTCAAGCAATATCAATGAACTAAATCTGGGAGAAGGACTGCCAGATTTTCTCATGATCTCACCTATACTTTGGGGATGACAATTAGAAATATTTCACAGTACTGACACTGATCAAAATTTGCTCTCCAACCAAGAAAATGTAAAAGACCACAATTTTTCTGTAAAAACAAACAAAAACTAAACAAAAAAATAAAATTAACTGCTTAAATGTTTTGTGGGGGCAAACAAAATTCTGTGAACTGTGTTGTTTTATTGGCATAATTTTCTATCTATGCTTCATTCAAATGTATTCTTTACTTTCAAATAGTGCAACTTTATGGTTTCTGAAATTTAATGGTTCTGTTGACTTGTATCACTTAATCCAATTCAACTAAATTCAGGGTTGAATCTTAATTGGCATCTCAGGCTAAAGGTAACAGTGTTCTTATGATTTTACCAATTTTTTTCTGTAGATTTGTAGTATTCTGGTCAAGTTCTTGTGCTTTACTTCATGCGTAGAAATTAAGTTGTATCATCCACTCCAGTCAGTAAAGATAACTTAAAAAAGATTATCCTCAAGTGTAGATTTCTCTTAATTCCATTTGTGTATCATGTTAAATTATTGTTGTGGCTTCTTGTGTAAAGATAGGAACTGTGCAACTGTAATATTGTCTTTTATGTTGTTAAAACAAGAAATGTCTTATCTGTATGAGTTTTCCTGTCATTGTATTTGGCACGTGAATATTGTGTACAAGGAAGTGTTAAGACTGGTTACCCCTAAACATCATATATTATACTTGCTACTGGAAAAGTGTTTAAGATTTAGCTAGGTTTCCATTTAGATCTTCATATCTGTTGCATGGAAGAAAGTTGGAATCTTGGCATAGAGTTGCATGATATGTAAGATTTTGTGCATCAATAATTGTTAAAATCTGTGTTCCAAAAGTGGACATAGCATGTACAGGCAGTTTTCTGTCCTGTACACAAAAAGTAAAAAAAAAGTTGTTTAATATTTGTTGTTGTATACCCAAATACGCACCGAATAAACTCTTTATATTCATTCAAAGAAAAAAGATCCTTCAACATACATTTATCGAGTATCCATTAGGTGTCATTTACTATATTAGAAATTGGAGTTAATCACTAAATTATTTAGATAAGGTCACTGTCCTCAGACACTCTGCAGTCTAGGCATTCATATTAACATGAACACATTTAAGAATTGTGCTTATGAATTCTCATTCTCATTCAGCTATCAAGTTGTATAAATGATATCTATGTTGTAGGATCCTCTGCCAATCACAGTGTCATTTCCCTCTCTCTGTTGCTCATTTCTCTGTGGAGGGTGTACACTGGATTAAATATCTAAAGTCCTTGACCATCTCTGAGAGCTAAGGGAAAATTAAACAATTCTTTTGTGTTGATGTTTTTTTCCTAGTTCCCTAAAGCTGCCATTGCCTGACATTTAATGTTTTGGGAATAGTCAACGTATGAAGATGAGTAGAACAGATAAAACATACCGATGCTTTCTAGAGCATACACAAAATAGTTACTATGGTTCAAATAGCATGCTTCTACAAGGACAGGAGACTGCCTAGTTCTAAGATGTCAATTTAGCATGATCCTAACCTAGCCCAGCCTTACCATATTGCCGCATGCTGCTACCCGACCAGCGGAGAAAAGCACACGACAACAGGTTCCTTCTACATGAAGCTTTACTCAGGATTGCTCTTGTTAACAGGTCTTCAGATAAATTGGTCCGGCCCTGTCCCCCAAGAACCCGCCGCTTATATTTCTGTCATTGGCCAATCAGGATCAGGCACACATCTGTACTCTAATTGGTCAGGAAACTAAGCCTGCTCACCAGCTAGCATTGCTATCAGGCAACAACACCATATTAGGAGTTGTTTACTGCATGTAGGTACTTCTTCCAGGCGCCATCTTTCGGGTGCGACTGCTTCTGCCGCTCCCAACACCATATCACATTATAGTTCTGTTTTAAACCTTCCTCATCCTGCCTGAACCTGAAAATTCACCTATGTGAGGTGAGACTGCCTGCCTATCTTGGACCAATAAGCCTTTTAAACACATTTTAAAGAGTGGTAGATTTTCACTCAGCCCCTCTCCTATTAAATATTACTAATTTTCAATCAGTAAAGTAGTATACTGTCTCTCACTCTTTCTCCAAGAACTGTAAGGTTTGACTACTTTGATCGCTGATTTTGTGTTTTCGTTGCTGAGGAAAACTCTGGGCTTCCTGGTAATAAATAGAAAAGGATCAAAATACTAAAAAACATCCTTTACTACTAGCATTCTTTTTGAGCTGCTTCAAGTGAGTTTAAACAGAAGGTAACATTTGAGCAAGTCAGAAAGTAAATAAATAGTGTCAAAGAAACTTCTGTATAAGTAATGATACCACATTCACACACCTTCATAGCACACACATGCGCATTTCAGTAGCATTCCTTCTGGCAGAAAACCCTACCACATCCTCAATGAAAGAAAAAAGAAACATTCTGTAGTGAAATAGTTTTGGAAAACATTGCAAACACTATTGGTTCTCAGACATTAGCATACATCAGAATGGCCTGGAAGATTTATAAGACTCATATTTTTGGACCCCACCTCTAGAACTTCTGGTTGAATAGGCCTGGAGTAGGCTCAAGATGTTGCATTTTAATGAGTTTCCAGGCTGCTGATTCTGGAAAACCATGCTTTAAGAATAACTGGCATATACTATTCTCTTTCTCAGATGTAAAGTGTATATTAAAGCCAGGTATAGTGGCACATACTTGTAATCTCAGTTACTCAGTAGGCTGAGGCAGGAGGATTGCAAGTTCCGGGCTGGCCTCAGCAACTTAGGGAGACCCTGTCTCAAAAAACAAAGGAAGCAGATTGTGTGTGTGTGTGTGTGTGTGTGTGTGTGTGTGTGTGTGTAGGGGTGGGAAGTAGTTGGGGTTGAACTCAGAGGCATTCTATCTCTAAGCTACATCCCCAACCCTTTTTATGTTTCTTGTTTTGAAATAGAGTCTCACTAGATTGCTCATAGTCTCACAAAGTTGCTGAGGCTAGCCTCAGCTTTGTGATTCTGATGTCTCAGCCTCTCAAGTACTGGGATTACTGACATGCATAACCACATCTGGCATGGCAGCAGATATTGAAGACTTAAAGAACAATAAAATATCATTAAAACATAAAATGTCCATTAGCACATTATATTCTGAAAATTCCTATTTTAAACATGACTGGTTCAGTTTGAGAAATGCTAGGATGAACAAATTTATTTGGATATAAAACCATATTTCTCATAGAGCATCTAATTAATGCTGGAGTGGTGGTCCTCAAGACTTTTGTAGGCACTTGAAACACCTGTGGTGGACTTTTCCATTTAAAAAAAAATTTCTTGTGGTTTCAGGCTGGGCTTGGAAATCTCTTGAATATGATACTTGTCAAATCCTGAAAGCCAATGTTCCATGGGATAGCACCCCAGCTCATGTTGTCACCACTGTCTGTGAATGTATGTCCAACCCTGCCATGCATTTAGCCTAGGGTAAATTATAGGAAGGGAAACAACCACTTTCTTCAAGATAATTGAAATTCATTGGAAGCAGATCACGTTGTAGTCCCCACACTCCACCAGGAGTTTTGCTTGTGACTGGAGAGGGACTGTCTGCATTCCAATGGAATTCTTAAAGGATTGATGGGGGAAGTAATCTGTAACACTCCTCATCACCTCCCTCGCAAACACATCCGGGTCCCAAGACAGTCAAGAATTTTCCAAAGACCTCAGCTACATGTTTCCAAGCATCCATTGGCTAAGTGAACATATGGGGAGAAATGAATAATAGGATAATCTCTACATCAATGCCAGCTGATTATAACCATTCTGTGGAAAGAGGTGGTAGGTTCAGAACTGATAGCCGTTTTGAACATATTTCATGCAAATGAGCCTTATAACCCTTATTGGTTGAAGTGTATCATTCACGGGTTAAATTGGAATATGTAGCCTATGATCCCAGTACTTGGGAGGCCGAAACAAGAGGATTGCAGGTTCGAGACCAGCCTCAGCAAGGTAGTGAGACTCTCAGCAACCTAGTGAGACTCTGTTTCAAAATAAAAAGTAAAATAGGCCTGGAGGTGTAGCTCAGAAGTAGATTACCCATGGGTTCAATTCCCAGTACCAAAATAAAGAAATAAATTGTAATATGCCCTCACTAGCCATCTTTAAAGAATGCCCATATTTCTACCAACCGTCACATCCAGACAATCTATACTCTTTATCTTATGCTTCTCAAAAATCTTTCAACCTCCATTCAAAGACACTTCCACACTTTAGGTATTCATGATGGCAGGATCTTATTTGCTGGTACCAAAATCTAAACAGGGAGATGGTAGTGCCATAGTACATGATTATTTACAATTATAAAATCTATTGGTAGCCGGGCGTGGTGGCGCACGCTTGTAATCCCAGCATTCGGGAGGCTGAGACCGGAGGATCCGGGTTCGCGGCCAGCCTCAGCTACCTAGTGAGGCACTCCGCAACTTAGTGAGACTCGGTTTCAATATAAAGAATAAAAAATGGGGCTGGGGGTATAGCTCAGAGGTAGAATGCCCCTGAGTTCAATTCCCAGTACCGCCAAAAAAAAAAAAAAAAATCTATTGGTGAACTGTTGCTAAGGCAGGCCACTAGTACTCCAGATTTGTAACCATATTTACAAGAATGACATGTTATACTTTTCATTGCTGTATTCACAAAAGTATGACTTGATGCTTTTGGCTATCCTGGAATGAAAACACCTGGCTGCCATGCTAGCTTTTCTGTTACTTGGGATGCACCCTTTCCCCTTAATGAGCGAAATTGTTACAAGACATAGTGTACTAAAATATCTCTAATTCTGAACAGCTCTGTTATTAGGAAGGGAGAGAGAGGATGGAGGAACGGGGAGAGGGAGAGGGAGAGGGAGAGGGAGAGAGAGAGAGAGAGAGAGAGAGAGAGAGAGAGAGGTCTTTCATATTTGGACCATTTTTTAAATCTCTAAACACTGTCACTATTTAGAGGTTAGTTTTATTTGTTTGCAATATATGTAAAATCGATCAACCCTTTTTGCTAATATCATACAAGTACAAACAATATCTGGTATTTCTCATCTTTTTTTACCTAATAAATTAGAAGGTAGAAAAAAATATATGGCATCATTTTGTGGATGTTCCAATTTCTATGTAGGTATTTTATGTATTTATTTGTATTACGAGATGGTGTCTCACTTTTTCCCCCAGGCTTTCCTTGAACTGGTAGACTGGAGCAATTCCTCTGCCTTAGCCTTCCGTGTACCTGGGACTACAGGCACACACTATCATGCCTTTCTTTCTATGTGGACATTCTTGGAAAGGTTTAAACCAGCTAATTCTGTCATTATTCAGAAAGTTTTTGTAGAACATGCAATGTGGATGATTTTTAGTTGATTTCTAAACTAACAAAATATCAATCCAATTTCTTCTTTAAATTAGTTCTTGTTTTGGTCTACCTCTTTTATATAAACCACAGACACACACACACACACACACACACACACACACACACACACCACATGCACAAACACAAATAAAATGTCAGCATGTTACTAAGGCCTGGAAAAGCATTCACACAAAGATAAATGGGTTGAAACTGAGTCAATTTTGTATAAAAATAGATATATTCTGGGTTTAATAATCAGGACATCTTCTTTCCTTATTGGAATTAATAAAGTAGAGCTCTAATTGGAAGTAACTATTCAGTTTCATGTTCATCACCAATCCCCTTGTACAAACTGGATGTTAACAATCCATGATTCTTTTTTAAAAAAATTCAAAATCAGAATGAACTATTTCTCAAAGTTTGGCTACTATAGTTAACCCTTTAATGTAAAACAACTGAACAAAACAGGTTGAAAAATGTTTTAGTTTCATGGATCTTAATAACTTTTTGAAATACACGTCACCAATATGTCACATTTCAGATACAAAACACCATTCTATGGTGTGCATGTGTGTGTGTGTGTGTGTGTGTGTGTGTGTGTGTGTTATGAAACAGCATTACATAAGTCCTATAACCTACTTTCAGGAAATTTTGCTAGAGAGAATCACAGTTCCATGAACTCATAGTCAGTAAGTATAATATATGGCTATACTACTTCTTGGTATTTTTCCAAAAGAACTGAAGGCAGAATACTATAGTGACACATGCACATTCATTTTTATAGCAGCACAATTCACAATAGCCAAGTTATGGAACTAATGTAGGTATCTGGTAAAACATGAAAGGATAAAGAATATGTTGTGTACATACACATTGGAATTTACTCAACCATAAAGAACAATTAAATTATGTAATTTGTAGGAAAATTGATGTAAATGTAGACCATTATACTAAGTGAGATAAAACAGACTCTAAAAATCAAGTCATATGTTTTCTGTCATATGTGGAAGCTAGAGAAAAAAAAATACCCCCTATGAAAATAAGACAGGGATCAGTAGAGTAGTGGAAGGGAATCAGGAAAGGGAGAAAGGGTTGGAAAATGGAGGTACGTGTAAGGAAGCAGACCAAATAATATTATGTGTATATATTAATTACAATTATTAATCTCACTATTTTGCACAATTATAATGCATTAATAAAATAATATGTGGCTAAACTGCTAGAAACCAAATCCATAGGTTCTGCTTTCTATAAATTCTTAGTCTAGAGTGTTAAATAGACATGCATGTATTAAACTTAGGCTATGATAAATACTATAAAACTCTTTATGGACTTATAAAATATAAAATGTGTGTGACAGTGATAGCACTTTAAAAGAGAGAGGAAACAGAGATATGTAGAAGCAAAATTTTCATATACTACTGAGTTCATTATTAGTCTGAAGTGCACCTGTTATAGTTAAGATGTTAATCAGGATTCTGAGGGCAAGCACTAAAGATAAGTATATCAAAATAATAAGATAATTAAAGTAAAACAATAGAAAATAGCTATTTAAGACAAAAAGAGTAATGAAGAAGAAAAACACAAAAGATGTAATGTATGTAGAAAACAAATAGCAAAATGGCAGATGTCAATTCTACCAGATTAGAAATAACCTCAAAAATAGATGAAATGGCTAGCAGGGCATGATGGCATATGCCTGTGATTCCAATATTCGGGAGAACGAGGCAGGAGGATTGCAGGTTCAAGGAAACCCTCAGCAACTTAGCAAGGCCCATGGCAACCTAACAAGACACTGCTTCAAAAAAATATGTTATTTGGTTGGGGGCATAGCTTGGAGGTAAAATACCTCTGGATTCAATCCCTAGTACAACAACAACAAAATTAACTGGGTTTCCCACTACTGTGTGTGTGTGTGTGTGTGAATATATATATATATATATATATATATATATATATATATATATATATATATATATGTGTGTGTGTGTGTGTGTGTGTGTGTGTGTATTGAATATATATATACATATCTATTCAATGTAAATGAAATCAGTATCTCAAATAGATAACTAGATACCCATGTTTAGTGCATTATTCACAATAGCCAATATATGAAACCAACTGAGATATCCATTGATGGATAATTGTATATAGAACATGTAATGTATATATACACACAATGGAATATTATTCAGCAATAGAAAAGAATTCAGGCACAGAAAAACAAGTACTGCACGTTCTTACTCATATAATGGAGTTTAAAAAGTTTATTTCAGAGAAGTAAAAATTGAAATAGTGATTACCAGAAGTTAAAAAGGGGAGGGGAAGAAGATATAGAAGAAAGTTGGATAATGGGTAACAAAATACAGTTAGATAGGAAGAATAAGTTTTAGAAGGAATAAACTAATGTTCTGCAGCACAGTAATGGGGCCATACCTCATAACAGTTTATTACATGTTGGATAATTATAAGTGATGCATTTTAAGGTTTCCAACACAAAGAAATGATAAATGTTTAAGGAGCAGGAAATGCTAATTATCTTTATTTTATCATTACACATTGTATACATCGTATTCATCAACATGCAAAATTATTATGTGTCTGTTTAAAAATTTTTAATGGTTTAACATTTCACCAAATGCACAGACAACAAAATAAAAATAAATAATTTGGATTCATCAACAATTAAAACTTGTATGAATAAAATGGAAGAGAAAAATAAAAAGTTCTGGAGATGAAGAATGGTGATTGGTTGCACAGATGGTTGCAAAATTTTTAATTCAAAGTCAGAAGTTGAAAGAATGGAGAAAATGCATAATACATTTAGAGACATGCTGTCTAAAATAACACACTTTAGAGTATAAGTCAAAAAAGAGATTGAGAGTAAAGGGACAGATAAATATATACCATGCAAAAAGTAACCAGAATTTCTAGTATGGTGGCATACACCTACAATCCCAGTACTTGGGAGGCTGAGACAGGAGGATCACTGGTTCATGACCAGCCTCAGCAACTTAAGTCCTCCACAACTTAGTGATATCCTGTTTCAAAGTAAAATAGGGCTAGAGTGTATGTGGGAGGTAGAATGCCCCTAGGTTCAATCCCCAATACCACAAAAAGAAAGAACTTCCTCCCTCTGATAAATAAAGCATATCATGAAAAACATAAAACTCACATTAGAATTATTGATGAAAGACTAAAAGCTAGCTTCCTACTATCAGGAACAAGAGAAGCTATCTCCATTTTTTCACATTTTTCCTAGAGTTTCTAGCCAGTACAATCAAGCAAGAAAAAGAAATGAAAGGAATCCATTTTAGAAAAGTTGAAGTAAAACTACCTCTATTTGCAGATGACATGATTTTGTTTTATAATAAATTTATATGAACACTATTAGATTTAAAAATGAGTTTAGCAATGCTAAATGTTACAAAATCAATATACAAAAATCAACTGTATTTCTATACCCTATCAATGAGTAATACAAGATGAAACTAATGAAACAATTCCCTTTACAATAACATAGTTAGAACTAAATTTAAAAATTCAAGGGTTGTGCACTGGAAAATATAAGTCACTGTGAGAATAAATGAAAAAGACATTGCATATTTTTGGATTAGAAGAACTCATATTGCTAAGATGGCTCTATTCCTTGTATCAGTAAGAATTTTCCAGAGGAAGAGAAACAATAAGAAGAGTCAGAAAAGGAGAGGGACAGCCTAGTGTGGTGGCACAGGCATGTACTCCCAGTACTTGGGATACTGAGACAGGAAGATCACGGATTTGAGGCCAGCACATCATAATTTAGTAAGATCCAGTTTCAAAATAAAAGATAAAATAGGGCAGGGGTTGTAGCTTAGTAGCAGAATGCTCCTAGGTTCTATCTCTAGTATCATAAAAAGAATAGAAAAAAAAGGGAGGAAGAGACAGTGAGAATTTATTTATTAAGACATTTATTTTTACAAGAAGTTGGTTCACATGATTGTCCAAAATCTTCAGGACAAGCTGGCAGGCTGGAAACTCAAGCAGTAATTGATGCCCAATCTTGAGACAGAAACTCCTCTTTCCCAGGAAACCTGTTTTTAATCTTAAGGCCTATCAACTAATTAAATAAGGCCCACCTACATTGCCAAGGGTAATCTTCTTAATTTAAAGTTCACTAATTGTAGATTTTAACTATGTTTATAAAATGTATTTATGCCAACACTTACATTGGTGCTGGATTAAATAACTGAGTGTTAACCTAGTTGCCACATAAAATTTAAGAATCATATTCCTCAATTTTTTGTGTGGTGCTGGGAATTCAATCCCTGGGCATTCTACTTACGAACTACACCCATTTTATTTTATTTTATTTTTGGAAAAATGCTCTCACTAATTTGCTGAGGGTCTCACTACATTACTGAGGGTGGTTTAGAATATGCAATCCTCCTGTCTCAGTCTCTCAAGTACTGGGACTAAAAACATGTACCGCCATGCCGGACTATGTTCCCCAAACTGATCCATAGATTCAATGCAATTTCTATTAAATCCCAGCTGCTTTTAAAATGTATTAGAATTTGACTTCTGGGAAGATGGCGACGGAGTGAGACACGTCTCAAGAGGTGCTGTGATTTAGTAAGATCCAGTTTCAAATCAGCCGTGGAAGCAGCTTTTTGACAGAAGAAAAAAAAGCAACAAAAGGGTGAAAAACGCTGCGAAAATTGGAATACAGCTGAGCAGAATCTGGAAGGCCAAACAGGGAGAGCAAAGAAGCCCGTCTCCGCGGCCGCAGCACCACGCCGCTGAGCAGCAGCCGCCACTGAGCCAGCCCCCGGCGTGGGGTCTACTAACAAAGAAATATATAACGACCCTCTCCATCCCCACCGACGAGAGGTGGAGTGAGCAATTCCTGAACTCCTCATCCTACCCAGGCAGCATTTCGAGGCACCTTCGACAGAGACCATAATGCGTGGTATGACCCACTTAAGCTCTCGCAGGGCCATCCCAGCTAACCCCTCCCTACAGAGCCGAAGCAGAGATAACTGCATTCCAGAGCTTGAATCAAAACTGCCACAGTTGCAGTTTCTTGATGGAAGGAAAGAGAAGGAAAGCAGCATAAAAGTGAGTAAAGCAACAGGGGCAGTTGGTCGGAATCTAGAGAGCAGACCAGGGAGAACGGGGGAGCCGGCGCATGTGCGGCAGTAACAGCTGCCATTTTGTCGGCCACCCAGAGCAGGAGAGATCTACCCAAAAGTTCTGCAGAGGCCAAATCAGGTCGGTTCTTACAAACTTGCAGGGATTTTTATTGTGCTTCTTGCTGACATTTCTTGTTTTCTGGGTTTTTTGCTTTGTTTTCTTCCATTTTTACTCTGTTTTCACTTTGCATTGCATCGATTTATGTATGTTTGTTCAGAGGATTGGTTGCTTTTTAGCTTTTGCTAGACCCTAGAAGTCAACACCTGAAACCCACCAAAGACACCAATAGAGCAGGCAGAAGAAATACCAGAGTAATTGCAACTCAGTACAAGATACCATTCACAGAGAGAAAATAAAAATAAGAAACCTATAAATTCAGAGAAAGCCTGCAAGAGCAGCAAACTTAAAAATTTAAGAACAGGGAAACCATGGGAAGGAGAAACACCAAAGAAGCAATGAGTCAACACAACCCCACAATAACAGAAATCAATGACACTGAATGGCAGAGCTTAACAGAAGAACAATTCAGATCTTCAATAATAGAAATGTTACAAAACTTCCAGAAAGAATGCACAGAGAGCTGGAAAGAAATAAAGGAACAAATAAACAAAGAAGCTGACACACTGAACAGGAATCTTATAGAAGCATTGAGGGAGGTGAAGGATGTGAAAGATGCAATAATAGAATGAAAGGCATCAATACAAACTATAAACAATAGAATAGATCACATGGAAAACAGAATATCACTCCTAGAAGATGACAATTCCAAAAATGAATCCATTATACATAATCTAGAAAAAAATATTCGACAGTATGAATCCGACGTCAATGAGATCTGGGCCAATTTTAAAAGAGCTAATCTAAGAATAATAGGCATAGAAGAGGGATTAGAAGTTGAAACTAATGGAATAAACAACCTTTTCAAAGAAGTCATATCAGAGAACTTTCCAAACATAGAAAGAGAAATTGGCACACAGGTGCAGGAAACATATAGAACCCCCTTCAGACAAGACCAAAGAAGAGGTTCACCACGCCACATAATAATCAAGATGACTAATGTAGAAGCTAAGGAAAGAATTCTAAAGGCAACAATAGTAAAAGGCCAAGTGACATTTAGAGGCAAACCAAATAGAATCACTCCAAGACCTCCCAAACCAAGTCATTAAAAGCCAGGAGGGGCTGGAGTAACATATTGCACACTTTGAAAGAAAATAACTTGTAGCCAAGATTCTCATACCCAGCAAAACTCTCTCTCAAAATTGACGGGGATATAAAAAACTTCCATGACAAACAGAAACTGAAAGCATTCATGTCTTCCAAACCAGCACTAGAGAAAATACTAAAGGAGATTAACTACAAAGAAGAACTAACAAGTAAACGTCAGAATCAGAGACACAATTATTTCCAGGAAAAAAACAACTAAGCAAAGAAGAACAAACACTACTGCAAACAGAAGTCAAAACCCAAAATGTTAGGAAATAAAAATCATCTCTCAATACTCACACTGAATATAAATGGTCTCAACTCCCCAATAAAAAGGCACAAGGTGGCAAAATGGATCAAAACCAAGAATCCATCTATATGCTGCCTACAAGAAACACACCTTACAAGCAAAGATTCCCACAAACTAAAGGTGAAGGGCTGGAGTAAGGTAATCCATGCCAATGGAACTCAAAGACAAGCAGGAGTAGCAACCATGATATCGGATAAATTAGACTTCAAGCCTAAGCTCATCAAAAGATACAAAGGTCACTTTTTACTAGTAAAAGGAACAATACAGCAAGAGGAAATAACAATTATCAACATCTATGCCCCAAACATAGGTGCAGCTACTTTCATGAAACAAACTCTACATGATATAAAATCACACATAGATCCCAATACACTAATACTGGGAGACGTCAACACCCCTCTCACATCACTAGACCGATTTTCAAAAAAAAAAGTCAGTAAAGATTCTTCAGACCTGAATAATACCATAAACCAAATGGACCTGTTAGACACATACAGAATATTTCACCCAACTACAGCTGAATTCACATTTTCTCAACAGCACATGGAACCTTCTCCAAAATAGACCACATTCTGGGCCACAAAGAGAGCACTGGCAAATTCAAAAAAATGTAACATAATTCCCTGCATCTTTTCAGACCATAATGGAGTGAAACTAGAAATCAAATCTAAGAAGATCCAGAGTAACCATGTAAACACATGGAGACTGAACACCACCTGGCTGAATGAGGAATGGGTCATAGAAGTAAGGGGGGAAATTAAAATATTCCTAGAAACCAATGAAAAGAGAGACACAACATATCAAAACCTCTGGGACACCTTAAAGGCAGTACTAAGAGGAAAATTTATAGCAATGAGTACCCATATAAGCAGAATGGAAACTCACCAAATAAATAACCTAATGACACAGCTCAAAGCCCTTGAAAAACAAGAACATTCCAACCCCAAAGCCAGTAGAAGACAGGAAATCATGAAAATCAGAGCAGAAATTAATGAAATAGAGAATAAAAAAACAATACAGAAGATCAACAAAACCAAAAGCTGGTTTCTTGAAAAAAATAAACAAGATAGATAAACCATTGGCCAACCTAACCAAAAGACAGAGATAATCAACCCAAATTACCAAAATAAGAGATGAAAAGGGTGATATTACCACTGACAATATGGAAATACAGAGGATAGTCAGAAACTATTTTGAAAACCTATACTACAACAAAATGGAAAATCTAGAAGAAATTGAAAAATGTCTAGACACATAACCTTCTCAAATTGAGTCAAGATTATATCAAAAATTTAAATCATCCAATAACAATCAAAGAGATAGAAACAGCAATAAAGAGTTTAGCATCAAACAAAAGCCCAGGGCCAGATGGCATTCCAAGTGAATTTTATAAAACATTTATAGAAGAGCTAATCCTAATACTCTTCAAGCTATTCCGTGAAATAGAAAGAAATGGGACCCTCTCAATAACTTTCTGTGAAGCCAACATCACATTAATACCAAAGGCAAATAAAGACAGCTCAAGAAAAGAAAACTATAGGCCTATATCATTGATAAACCTAGATGCAAAACTGCTAAACAAGATACTAGCAATGTGCATTCAAAACCACATCAAGAAAATTACACATCATGACCAAGTCGGGATCATCCCAGGGATGCAAGGCTGGTTCAACATACGAAAAACAATCCATGTAATTCACCACATAAACAGACTCAAAGACAAAAATCACATGATCATCTCAATTGATGCTGAAAAAGCATTTGACAAGATGCAACACCCAATCATGATAAAAGCACTGCAGAGAATCAGAATAATAGAAGGAACATACCTCAAAATCATAGAGGCAATATACAATAGGCCTACAGCCAATATCATATTAAATGGAGAAAAACTGCAAGAGTTCCCATTAAAAACAGGAATAAGACAAGGATGTCCATTATCACCTCTTCTGTTCAACATAGTACTTGAGACTCTAGCCAGAGCAATAAGACAAGAGAAAGAAATCAAAGGGGTAAAAATAGGGAAAGAAGAACTAAACCTATCCCTCTTTGCAGACGACATGATATTATACCTAGAAGGCCCAAAAAATTCAACCAAAGAACTTATAGAACTGATCAACAAATTCAGCAAAGTGTCTGGATACAAAATCAATCTTAAAAAATCAGAAGCTTTCCTGTATGCCAAGCATAAATCTCCTGAAAAAGAAATCCAGAAAAACAATTCCACTCACAATAGCATCCCGAAAAAATAAAATACTTAGGGATAAACCTAAACAAACAGGTAAAAGACTTCTATAAGGAAAATTACAAAAAGCTGAAAAAAAGAAATCGACAAAGACCTAGAAGATGTAAAAGTCTACCATCCTCTTGGATAGGCAGAATAATTATCATCAAAATGGCCATCCTCCAAAAAGTAATCTACAAATTCAATGCAATACATTTGAAATTACCAAGGGCACTCCTCACAGACATAGAAAAATCAGTCCTTAAATTCTTTTGGAACAACCAAAAGCCCAGGATAGCCAAAGTACTTCCTATTAATAAGAACGATGCAGTAGGTATCACAATACCTGACTTCAAACTCTACTACAAAGCCACAGTAATAAAAACAGCATGGTATTGGCACAAAACCAGACACATAGACCAATGGAGCAGAATAGAAGACTCAGAAACAGACCCACAGACTTACAGTCAACTGATTTTTGACAAAGGAGCCAAAAGTATACACTGGAAAAAAGATAGCCTCTTTAAAAAATGGTGTTGGCAAAACTGGTTAACAGTATGCAGGAAACTGGAAATAAACCCCATTTTCTCACCCTGCACAAGAATCAATTCAAGATGGATCCTAGACCTGGACATCAGGCCAGAGACCCTGCAGCTACTTGAAGAGGACATAGGCTCAACACTTCAACACATAGGCACAGGGAAAAACTTTCTCAACAAGACCCCAAAAGCACAAGCAACTCAAAGGAAGACCAATACATGGGATTGCATTAAACTAAAGAGCTTCTGTGCAGCAAAGGAAACTATCAAGAACCTCAATAGAGACCCTACACAGTGGGAGAAGATTTTTTCCGGTTACTCTTCAGATAGAGGTCTAACATCTAGGATATACAGAGAACTCAAAAAACTCACAGCTAAGAAAACAAATAACCCAATCAAAAAATGGAGAAAGGATATGAATAGACACTTCACAAAAGAAGAAATACAAATGGCCAATAAATGTATGAGGAAATGTTCAACATCATTAGCAATGAGAGAGATGCAAATCAAAACTACCTTGAGATTTCACCTAACTCCAATCAGAATGGCAACCATCAAGAACACAAACAACAACAAAAGCTGGTGAGCGTGTGGAGAAGTGGCAACCCTAATACATTGTTGGTGGGATTGCAAATTAGTGCAACCACTTTGGAAAACAATATGGAGGATCCTCAGAGGAATGGGAATGATCCTACCCTATGATTCAGCAATACCTTTTCTGGGTATCTACCCAAAAGAATGGAAATGAAACTATCAGTCCAATGGATATATATCTATGTTTATAGCAGCACAGTTTACAATTGCCAAACTATGGAAACAGCCAAGATGTCCATAAACAGATGAATGTATTACAAAACTATGGGATATGTACACAATGGAATTTTACTCAGCCATAAAGAAGAACAAAATCATGTTATTTGTAAGGAAATAGATGGATCTGGAAAACATGATGTTACGTGAGATTAGTCCATCACAAAAGTAAAAAATCATATGCTCTCTGTAATATGTGGAGCTAGGGAGAAAATGGGACATAAGAGGGACTCCAGATGAAGAAGGAGAATTCTTAGGTGAACAAAGAATTTGACTTAAGGAAGGTGATGGGGGGAGGGGGGACACCCTAATGAGCATGATGTACTTTCTCTAACACATCAAAGTCAATCAGTAACCTGACCTTGAGAAAGACAGAGGAGGAGGGAGTGGGGCAGGGATTGGGGAAGGGTTAAATGAGAAATGTGGCCATGGATGTCTTTACCTATACTAGCTTGTATCTAACAAAGATGTGTGATTACAATGCACCAAATAAGGGAAAGATGGAAAAAAAAGGATTTTTTAAAGTTACATCAGGAGATTTTTGATCTACGTAATTGGGAGCCCATCTCTATTAAAGTGGCAGAAACAGCTAAGACATTTGTAGATCGGCTTCAAGCCTTGGTCACTACCTGGCCCTTGTTTACCTCCTTGCTGGGAGGAGTTATCAGATTAGCAGCAATAGTCATTCTAGGCTTTTGCATTCTACCACTCCTTGTAGGCCTTGTGGTCAATGCCCATGTTAGTATACGAGCAGATTTACATGGAATACAAATGCAAGCACTGCCTCGCACAGGGCCTGGTAGTCAATGATGGGTTGGATTTTCTCAGGGCAATATCAACCTAAGACAGGGCTCATTGAATGCCTCATTGAGACCCCATGATGGGTAAGATTAAGCACCTGGTAGGAAGCGACCTAAGACAGGCACAGTCCTTCATGCATTTTAAAATAAAAACGGGGGAGTTGTGGGAGCCCAGTTGGGCCCTACCCCCACCCCCCAGGCAGTTGCTATCTGCATATATGAGTAATTATACTGACTCTTCTGCTATGGCTACATCGGTGTTTCAAAGTCTGGAGATTGCTCCTAAGATGCATAGATGAAAGACCCTCCCACTTCTTAGAAAGTAAATATATGACCCTAAAGGAGTATGGTTTTATGACTCTAGAAAGTTTGCTTTACCAGGCTATGTTAAGAATGTGGGCTATACATGTAAAATGAAGAAGTGGTGCTATTTGTGTTCTGACAATGATTGAAATGTCATAAATGTCTATGTAACCCTGTTGTACTCAAGAAACATATAAAAATCCATGCTGAAAAATAATAATAAAAAATAAAAATAAAAAAATAAAATGTATTAGAATTTAAGAGCTAATACTAAAAATCATTGCGAAATACAAGAGAGCAGAATGGCCAAAACTAGAACTAAGATGAACAAAACTTCAGTAATCAAGACAGTGTGACATTGCTATAAGGATAGATACAGATCAATGTAATATAATGGAGTGCAAAAACAAACTTATATTCAATGTCAATTGAATTTCATCAATGGTGCCAAAACAATTATATGTGGAAATAAGAGTTTTTTAGCAAAAGTTCTGAGACAACTGGATCCCTAGACACAAAAGAATAAAATTGGGCAACTTGCTCACACCATACATAAAAATTAACAAAAATGTATATGAGTTCATACACACACAGAAATACACACACACACACATAATTTGAATTGTGAAAACTCTAAAACTCTTATAGGAAACCAGAGGCACTAATCATTACAACTCAATATTAATCAAAATATTTTTTTTGTGGTTCTAGGGATTGAACCCAGGGGTACTTAACCTCTGACTTATACCACTAGCCCATTTTATTTTTTGTTTTGAAACAAGGTCTCTCTAGGTTGCCTTGCACTTTTGGCCTCAAACCTCTAATTTACCTGTCTCAACCTCCCAATTACTAGGATTGTAGGTGTGTGCCACAGATCCAGCTATGCAAAGCCTTCTTAAATACAACAGCTAAAGCCCAAATCACAAAAACGGAATATATTTGACTTCATCAGAACTAAAAGAAAACTTTCATATTTCAAATTTTGTATAAAAGACATTGAAAATTACAGAATTGGAGGAAATGTTTCCAAGTCATACACATGGTAAGGGACTTGTATCTGGAACATATAGATAAACACAATAATAAAAAGATACTACCCAATTACATGTGGTCAAATGATTTGAATAGTCATTCCTTCAAGGATTTCATAAAAATATCTAGTAATCACATGAAAAAATACTTGACAGTGTTAGTCATTTGGGTAATGCAAACTACAACTGTAATGAGATGGCAATAAACACATTCACCAAATGGCTACAGAAAAGAAGACAATAAACACATATTGGCAAGGATGTGAAGAATATGGAACTCTCATATACCAATGATTGGGCTGCAAAAATTTGTAGCCACTTTGAAATATAATCTGGCAGTTCTTCAAAAAGTAAAATGTGAAGTTACCATATGACATAGTGATTCCACTCCTAGGAATACACTGAAGAGAAATGAAACAAATGTTCTTCAAAAACCTTGCACCCGAATGTTACAGCAGCATTATACACAACAATTAAAAAGTAGAAAAAGCTGGGTGTGGTGCAGCATACTTGTAATCCCAGTAATTGGGAGGCTGAGACAGGAGGATCATAGGTTTGTGTCCAGCCTCAGCTGCTTAGTGAGGCAGTCCATTACTTAGTGAGACCCTGTTTCCAAATAAATAATAAAATAGGGCTGGGAATGTAGCTCATAGGTAGCGTGCCCCTGGGTTCAATCCCCAGTATCACAAAAAAAGTAGAAGCAACCCAAATTTATACCAGCTGGTTAATTGAAAAACAATATGCTATATATCTATATGATAAAGAGGATTGAAGTACTGACACACCGCATGAACCTCAAATAACATTCATGAACCTCGAAAAAACTATGCTAAATGAAAGAAGTTAGACACAAAAGACTACATATTGTATGATTGTATTTATGTGGAATGTCCAGAATAGGCAAATCCATAAGGCAGAAAGAAGATTAATAGTTGCCAGTAAGGGCCGGGCGTGGTGACACACGCTTGTAATCCCAGCATTCGGGAGGCTGAGACCGGAGGATTCAGGTTCACGGCCAGCCTCAACTACCTAGTGAGACACTCTGCAACTTAGTGAGACTCGGTTTCAAAATAAAGAATAAAAAATAGGGCTTGGGGTATAGCTCAGAGATAGAATGCCCCTGAGTTCAATCCCCAGTACCAGTACCGCAAAAAAAAAAAAATAGTTGCCAGTAAGGGAAAATTGTAAGATGACTGCCAATAGGCATGGAATTTACCCTCTTGGGGTATTGAAGTATTCTGGAGTTGATTGTACAGCTTTTAAACATATTATAACAACTGATTTGTATACTTTTAAAAATAAAAAGTAAACCAACTTTTGAAAAGCCATAATTAGGAAACTTTGGTCTTTCAACTAGTAACAAAATATTTCTGAAACATTTCATAGTTCATGTATCAAACAATCACAACTGAGACCCACAGCTCTAGGAAATGAAGAAGGAAAGCACTTCCTAAGCTCTCTGTTGCTGGAGAAATGGACTTTCTTTTGCAGCAATCTTTGGGTTGGTGTGGTTCTTCTCTGCCATTTCATGTGATGGTGTGTCATTCTGATGATATAGAACTGCACATCTCTAGGTTTCTTTAAATATTAAATATGGCTAAGAATAGTAGCTTTCTTAGAGGTGTCTTATAAAGATTGAATAAAATAAGATTAAATTAAAGAGGTTAGACCAGGTCCTGACACATGGTAGATGAGAAATATGAACTATATTATATAACACAAAATAAAGTATAAAACACAAAATTGGGCTCAAATAAGAGCTTAATTGTTTCTATTATGATTATTATTATTGTTGCTGCTGCTCTTATTGTATCATACCTTTTGGAAATAGTTAATTATACAGCCCATTGCTGTTTGTTAGACAGCCCTTTACCCAAATTAGTATGTCATTATGGGGAGAGAAGGATAATTTTCTTTGTATGTATTATTGAATGTATATTATGTGGCTCTGCAGAACATGTGTAAAGTGAAGAAAGACAAGAGCTTAAAAATATAAAAACCACCATGTATGTATGTATGTAAATCTATCTTTACCAATTGAGTATATATTTATAATATATCATCCTATGTCTGTTAATCACCAATCTATGTTTATTTAATGGGAATGTGGAATTTCATTTTTATGAGTGCCTTGTCACACACTGTAACAAATAATGTAGTAAAGTATTAGGACTAGAAGTAACTTTAGTATATTGTCTGCTATTTCATTGCCTTGAAAACATGCTGTCTTCTGTCCCTTTCTGCTATTCCTTTATTCCTGAAGTTCACACTACATATATTGGATAGTTTACTATTCTTCAGTGTAATTTTTGATGAAAACTATCCAAATGATTATTTTTACAGATGGAGAAATTGAAATTCCTTTCCCTGATCACATACCTAGTAAGTGAGCTTCTAGGTTCTAGACCAGTGCACTTCACACCATATCACACTGATTGGTTGGAGGTGCATTAGACCTCATGTCAAGTGTCATATAGCAGGGCATTTGTGTTTAAAACTACTTAATTTTCCTTCTGAATGCTTATGTCTTCCTAAGTTTAAAGTAAACTTCCTGAAGTCTGTATTAGATAGGACTTGAGTTAAAGTGTCTGCCTTGTGCTAAATTTCCACCAATTGAACAAGCAAAACCAATTAAAAGGATAATGAGACATTTCACTTTTGAAAATTAGGGAAGAATGCTATTCACACACTAAAAATTTCAAATAATTTATTTTTAATATTAGGAATGTGTTAGCATACTGAAGACAGAGGCAAATCATAGTGTAACTGTCTACTGGAAAGGAATTACTTAATCATGACCATATGTTGAGGTGACCCTAGGTAGAACCGTTTATTGCTACCTCATTTGGAAAGGCAAGTGCTACAAGCATGAAAGGACCCTAGGACAGATGTGAAACAAGCCTCCTGGAGTCCCCTTTGCCAATGAAGAGCAATAATATCTACAAGCAACTACTCTGCATGATTCCAGGATGCACATAGCTACCAAGAGAAGATAGCCAGCTGTACAGATGGCTGCATTTCTGATAACAGCTTCAGGAAGAAGGCCAGGCAGAATCATCAAATAACTGGAGTGGAAGCTAAGATTTTTAGACCTATGAATACAGAAACCTGTCCCAAAGCTTACTGGCTTTACTTAATATGATAAAGACATCCCAGAAAAAAAAACAGAATATCTTTCTGAGCTTTCTCAAAGCACCAACCCCTTTACTATGATTTATATCATCTTCACTACTAGTGATCATTCTGAATAGTTATCAAATTACTCGCGAGTTCAGGATTTGATAGGAGAATGTCAACAGCCACCTGGTAGATATTGAATGCATACAAGGAAAACCCCAAATGCATTAGTATGTGGGTAGAAGGAAACTTGACACTGATTGAAAAGAGTACATTTTTTTAAATTTTATTTCAGTGATGAACAGGTCAGAGGTAGGCAACCTAGGGCTAGTACAGCAATTTAAGGATGTCAATAGAAATCCAAGGTTTTTCTCCATTCTTGCTCTGCTAGCCTTATTGTGTGGCTTTTCCCCTTATTATTGGAAAGTGGCTACTGTTTCTCTAAGCTTTATGTCTGAATTTTAGGCAGGAATACACAAAATGTTAAAAGGATATTTAAATTCAGTTCGCTTACATTATTAGATATGTGTTTAGTATGTTCACATATCAAGTTTCTAGCAATACCTACCCAGCAAAGTTTGCTTGTATTTCATTGGCCAGAGACTGTGTCACATAGACATATTCAGCTTCAAGGAAGCCTGGCAAGGGATTTTAGATATTCTGTGATTATAATGAAGGAAAGCAAGGTAAAAGGGTATTACGAAATTCTTAGTGGAGTCAAATCCATAGTGTCGATTATACTTTGCAAGTGAGGAATAGCAGTCTCTTTTCAAGAGAACTGACTTTTTTTTAAATTATGGGTATTGAACCCCCATAGGTAGGAACAGTCTACCTTAAAGCTACACCCCCAGCCCTTATTTATTTATTTTGGGACAGGGTCCTGCAAATAGCTGACAGCTTTGCTAATTTGCTGAGGCTGGCCTTGAACCTTTGATCCTCTTATCTAGTTTTCATAGTAGTGAGTTAAAAGCATGCACCACCACATCTGGCAAGAAAGGCTTTTTTGTTTTGTTTTGTGGTACTAGGGATGGAACCAAGAGACATTCTATCTATGAGCTATACCCCTAGCCCTTCTTTTATTTTTTGTTTTGAAACAGGGCCTTGCTAAGTTACTCAGAATCTCGCTATATTACTGAAGTTGTCCTCAAAACTGCAATCCTCCTTTCTCAGCCTCCCTAGTACCAGGATTACAGGTGTGCACCACCATGTCCAGCAAAAAAATGAATACTTTAAAAATTATTCGTAGGAGGAGAGAATACCAAATTTAGATACATTCTCTTTTTTTTTTTTACTGATTATTCTTAAAATAGACCAGTATAAAATACGAGACTGAATAGGAACATTTGAAAATGATTATAGGAAAGTCTTTGGCCATGTATCTTTTGTACCTTCTTTACCTCTTTTCATTTCCCCTTGTGATTAATTGCTGAAGTTCCACATGACACCAGTTAATAAGTTGGAATAGAAATGGAGAAAGAAATAATATAAAGCACCAATCTTTTCTTCTCCTCAGGAAATTTATCAGGCTGTGGTACCCTGAAGTTGGGGAAGTTGAGACTTATTTGGTTGAATGAGGTTTGGGACACTGATATTACACTGAATAGGACCTTCATTAAGTGAAAGTCCTCAGAAGATTTTTTTCTTAACTAAGAATGACTAGAAGAGCTATAGAACATGCTCAATATTTTTCTAAATAGAAGAATGAGTAAAAGAATGGAGGAAATTTGATAGGAAGTGTTGAGAAATGTGTCACTAGCTTCCTCCAGTTCCTACCGAGCCCAGGTCATTAAAAAAACAGGTTGCATAAAGCAACTAGACATAAATTATTTTACCATTTTTTATTGTTGCATTGTAATCATATATCTTAATGAGGTACAAGCTAGTAGAGACATATATGCACACAGCACTCATTTAACCCTTCCCCAATTCCCAACCAATTCCTTCCCCTTCCCTCCTTCTCATGTTCAGCTTAGTGATTGACTTTGATATATTTGTGAAATTACATCATGTGCATTAGGGTGTTTCCCTCTCCATCCCCTCCCATCACCTTCAGTTAGGTCGCCTTTGTGGCTCATCTAAGGTTTCTCCCTCTTCATCTAGAGTCCCTCCTTTTTCTCATTTTCTCCCTAGCTTCCACATATTAGGGAGAGCATCTGATATTTTACTTTTTGTGACTGAATGATATCACTTAGCATAATGTTTTCCAGATCCATCTGTTTCTCTGCAAATGACATGATTTTGTTCTTCTTTATGGCTGAGTAAAATTCCATTGTGTACGTATCCCATAGTTTTGTAATCCATTCATCTGTTGATGGACATCTTGGCTGGTTCCATAGTTTGGCTATTGTAAACTGTGTGGCTATAAACATAGATACACATGTGTTGGTCCGATAGTTTGGTTTCTGTTCTTTTGGGTAGATACCCAGTAGAGGTATTGCTGGATCATATGGTAGGATCATTCCCATTTGTCTGAGGATACTCCATACTGTTTTCCAAAGTGGTTGCACTAATCTAAAATCCCACCAACAATGTACTAGAGTTCTCACTTCTCCAAACCCTCACCAGCATTTTTTGTTGTTTGTGTTTTTAATGATTACCATTCTAATTGGGGTTAGGTGAAATCTCAGGGTAGTTTTGATTTGCATCTCTCTGGTTGCTAATGATGTTGAACACTTTTTCTATTCTTTTGTGAAGTGTCTATTTAATTCACTTGCACATTTTTATTGGGTTATTTGTTTTTTTAGCTGTGAGTTTCTTGAGTTCTCTGTATATTCTAGAGATTAATTCTATTCAGAGAGTCGTTGGAAAAATGTTCTTTGCTCCAACTTGAATTGAATTGACTCTTGTCTTGAATCTTGAGAAAGTGGAGTATATTTCTGTTTTTCTGCATATGTTTAACCAGTTTTTTTTTTTTTTTTTTTTTTTTTTTTGCGGTACTGGGGATTGAACTCAGGGGCATTCTACCTCCAAGCTAAACCCCCAGCCCTATTTTTTATTCTTTATTTTGAAACCGACTCTCACTAAGTTGCAGAGTGCCTCACTAGGTAGCTGAGGCTGGCCACGAACCCGGATTCTCCGGTCTCAGCCTCCCGAATGCTGGGATTACAAGCGTGCGCCACCACGCCCAGCTTGTTTAACCAGTTTTACCAACACCATTTGTTGAAAAGGCTATCTTTTTTCTAGTATATTTTTTCTAGTTTTTGGCCCCTTTGACAAAAATCAATTGACTGTAAGTATGCTGATTTATTTCTAAATCTTCTTTTCTCCTCCATTGGTCTATGTTACAGTTTTTGTGCCAGCCAGTATCAGGCTGTTTTTATGGTTCTGTAGTATAGTTTGAAGTCAGGTATTGTGATGCCTCCTGTATGGTTCTTGTTCCTGAGAACTACTTTGGCTATTATGGGTTTTTTGTTGTTCCAAATGAATTTAAGGACTGATTTTTTTATAGCTGTGAGGAATGACCTTGATAATTTAATGGGTACCATATTGAATCTGAAGATCATTTTTGGAAGAGTGGCATATTGATTATGTTCATTCTACCAATCCAAGAAGATAGAAGATCATTCCATCTTCTAAGGCCTTCTTTGATTTCTTTCTTCAGTGCTTTATAATTTTCCTTGTAGAGATCTTTTATCTCCTTGGTTAGGTTTATTCCTAGGTATTTTATTTTGGTGGGTGATATTGTAAGTAGAAATGTTTTCTGTATTTTTTCAGAGTATTTATGGTTGGCATATTGGAAAGCTTCTGATTTTTAAAGATGGATTTTGTATCCAGACACTGCTGAATTTGTTCATCAGTTCTATAAGTCTTTTTGTTGAGTTTGCTTGGCCTTCTAAGTATAGTATCATGTCATCTGTAAATAGGGATAGTTTTAGTTCTTCCCTTCCTATTTGTACTCCTTTGATTTCCTTCTCTTACCTTATTGCTCTAGTTAGAGTCTCAAGCACTATATTGAACAGAAGTGGTGATAATGGACACCCTTGTCTTGTTCCTGTTTTTAGTGGTAAACTCTTGAAGTTTTTCCCCATTTGATATGATGTTGGATGTGGGCCTACCGTTGTTTTGTTTGGTACTGGGGATGGAATCCAGGGCATTCTACCTCTGAGCTACACTCCCAGCCCTATTTTTTATTCATTTTTTAAACAGAGTCTCACAAAGTCACAGAGGGCCTCACCAAGTAGCTGAGGCTACTTGGTGAATCCAGATCCTCCAGTCTCAGCCTCCCAAGTACTGGAATTACAAGCCTGTGCCACTATGTCAGGCTGTACGTGGGCCTATTTTGTATTGCCTTTATGATGCTGAGGTTTTTCCCTTCTATTTAAATTCTCTGGAGTGCTTTTAGCATGAATGGGTATTGAATTTTGCTGAATGCTTTTTCAGCATCTATTGAAATGATCGTGGGATTTTTGTCTTTGGTTCTGTTATGTGGTGAATTTCATAGATGTTTTTTGTATGTTGAACCAGCCTTGCATCACTGGGATGAACCCAATTTGATCATGGTGAATAATTTTCTTGATGTGGTTTTGAATGTGCATTGCTAGTATTTTGTTTAGCAGTTTTGCGTCTAATTTCATCAACAATATAGGCCTATA
The DNA here is from genome assembly GCA_004027655.1 of Graphiurus murinus. Classification (NCBI taxonomy): domain Eukaryota; kingdom Metazoa; phylum Chordata; class Mammalia; order Rodentia; family Gliridae; genus Graphiurus; species Graphiurus murinus. The sequence goes on from PVLC010010072.1 coordinate 45,361, forward strand.
GTATTTTTTTTCCTGAGCTATCTTTATTTAGCTTTGGTATTAATGTGATGTTGGCTTCATAGAATGTATTTGAGAGAGTCCCATTTCTGTTTAATGAAATAGATTGAGGAGTATTTTGTTTAGCTCTTCTATAAAGGTTTTATGAAATTCACTGGAAAACCATCTGGTCCTGGGATTTTGTTTCATGGTAGATTTTATTGTTGCTTCAATCTCTTTGATTGCTATTGTTCAGTTTAAGATATCTTCTTGACTCAATTTAAGAAGGTAATGTGTGTATAGAAATTTGTCAATTTCTTCTAGATTTTCCATTTTTTTAGTATAGTTTTTCAAAGTAGTTTCTGATAATCTTCTGGATTTCAACATGGTCTAGGATAATATCATCTTATTTTGGTAATTTGGTTGATTCTCTCTTTCTTTTGGTTAGGTTGGCTAGTGGTTTATGTATTTTGTTTATTTTTTCAAGAAACCACCTTTTGATTCTGTTTATTTTCCATATTGGCTTTTATTCTCTACTTCATTAATTTCTGCTCTGATTTTAATAATTTTCTGTCTTCTACTAGCTTTAGAATTAGACTGTTCCTGTTTTTCAAGAGCTTTCAGGTGCGTCACTAAGTTATTTACTTGGTGATATTCTGTTCTTCTTATGTGAGCACTCAGTGCTATGAATTTTTCACTTAGAACTGTCTTCAAGGTGTCCCAGATGTTTAGATATGTTGTGTTTCTATTTTGTTTTTTTTTCTAGGAATTTTTTAATTTTTTCCCTTACTTCTTCTATGACCCACTCCTCTTTGATCAGTGTGGTGTTCAGTCTTCCTGTGTTTATGTGGTTACTCTGGATCTTCTTAGAGTTGATTTCTAGTTTCATTCCATTGTGAACTGAAAAGACGCAGGGGATTCTGCCACATTTTTTGAGTTTGCTTGTGCTCACCTTGTGGTCCAGAATGTGATCTATTTTGAAGAAGGGTCCGTGAGCAGTTGAGAAAAATGTGAATTCAACTGTAGTTGAGTGAAATATTCTGTATGTGTCTGATAGGTCCATTTCGTTTATGGTGTTCTTTAGATCTGAGGCATCTCTACTGACTTTTTGTCTAGAAGATTGGTCTAGTGATGTGAAAGGCATTTTGAAGTCTCCTAGTAGTATTGTATTGGAACCTATGTGTGACTTAATGTCTCGAAGAATTTATTTTATGAAAGTGGATGTACATATATTTGGGACATAAATGTTGACTATCGTTATTTCCTCTTGCTGAATTGTTACTTTTACCAGTAAAAAGTGACCTACTTTTTCTCTTCTGATAAGTTTAGGCTTGAAGTCTAATTTGTCTGATATCATAGTTGCTACTCCTGCTTGTCTTCGAGTTCCATTTGCATGGGTTACCTTGCTTCAGCCCTTCACCTTTAGTTTGTATCTTTACTTGTAAGGGGTTTCTTGCAGGCAACATATAGATGTATTCTGGTTTTTCATCCATTTTGCCACCTTATGTCTTTTTATTAGGGAGTTGAGGTTATTTATATTCAGTGTGATCATTGAGATATGATTTTTAATTTCTAACATGCAATGCCACCTTAATAGCCGGGCTTTGAGCAAGGGTTCAGTCCTGCTGGAACCCTGCAAGGCAGATGATTCCAAAAGAAGGAACACGAGGCATATCCCACTTTGCATTATTATATTCTGGAAATTTGGGGTGCTTGTGTTTTGCTTTCACATTAATTATAAAGAAAAATTTATTAGAAACACAAGATGGCTGGACAGATTGTGATTCCTCAATGTTAGCTGAAAAAGACAATGCCTCACCTTGCCTCACAGATATTCATTAACCTTTTACAAACATCAGGAAAGGGACTTTGCAAGCTTATCTACTAAACCAAAGAAACTTAAGACTATTATTTTATCTATGAGGAAAGAAAACTTTAAGACAGTTTCTCTCTCTCTCTGAAACACCTCCCCCTTGTATCCACCACACATTAACTAACTCTAGCTGCCTTAAAATAAGATAAGAACACTGCTTAAAGGAGCTAGGCAAAGAATGAAGATGAATAGAGACTCTTCTTCATCATTAATCTTTAACACTGTTTTTGTACTAAAAGAATTTTTATATATGTATTGTATTCTGTAACCTTTGCTGTTTTCTTAATCTCATCAAATACCATGGGAAATGGTTTTTCTAGTTAAAGATGTACCTACTCAACTTTTAGGAAAAATAAGTCTGTAAAGATTCCTGTTCTGTATGCTTCATTGTAAAAGATAGTATAAGAAACGGCTACTTTTTGGGATAAACAGATGCGCTTCAACACTGCATTGGGTGTGACCATATTCTCACGACCTCGTCACAATCCACACCTAACAAGGGACCAACCCCTGACCCTGCTGCCTCGAGGACTGGACCTGGACACTAACCTTTTGAGTTTTAACTTTTGTTTGAAGTAGTGTTTTTTCTTCTTTTCTTATTTGTTTGCTTATGGGAAATTATTATTTCTCTGCTTCTTACATTTATTTGTTAGTTCTTTTTAATTAGTCTTTTTGAGTATTTTCTCTAGTGCTGGTTTGGAAGACATAAATTATTTCAGCTTCTCTTTGTCATGGAAGGTTTTTATTTCTCCATTGAATTTGAGAGATATTTTGCTGGATAGGAAAATCTTGGCTGCAAGTTGTTTTCTTTCAGAGTCTGGAATATGTTGCTTCAGGTCCTCCTGGCTTTAATGACTTGATTTTGGAGGTCTGGAGTGATTCTAATTGGTTTGTCTCTGAATGTCACTTGGTCTTTTACTTTCATGGCCTTTAAGATTCTCTCCAGCCAGGCGTGGTGGTGCATGGTTTAATCCCAGCATTTGGGAGGCTAAGACCAGTGGATCCAAGTTCGTGACCAGCCTTAGCTACCTCGTGAGGCACTCTGCAACTTAGTGAGACCCTGTTTCAAAATAAAGAATAAAAAATAGGGGAGTGTAGCTTGGAGGTAGAATGACCCTGAGTTCAATCCCCAGTACTGGAAAAAAAAAGATTCTCTCCTTGACTTCTTCATTAATCAGTTTGATTATTATGTGGCATGGTGAACCTTTTCTCTGATCTTTTCTAAAGGGGATTCTATATGTTTCCTGTACCTTCATGTCCACCTCTTTTTCTACATTTGGATATTTTATGATATTACTTCTTGAAAAGCTGGTTGATTCCTTTGGTTTCAGATTCTATTCCTTCTTCTATGCCTATTATTCTTAGGATAGCTCTTTTAAAAAGTGGCCCAGATCTCTTCAGTGTCCAATTCATGGTGTTGAATTGTTTTTTCCTAATTAAATACTATGCATTCATTTTTGGAGTGGTCATCTTATAAGAGTGAGATTCTACTTTCCATGTGGTCTAGTCTACTCTTTATAGTTTGTATTGATGTCTTCACTTCAATTATTGCATCCTTCACATCCTTCACTTCCTTCAAGGCTTCTTTTTGATTCCTGTTCAGGTTGTAAGATTCTTTCTTTGTTCTTTCATTTCTTTTAGACTCTCTTTGAATTTTTTTCAGAAGTCCTGTGTCATTTCTACTATTAAAGGTCTGAATTCTGGCAATCTCTGCAATTCTGTGTTGGTGGGTTCTGTTATTGTGGGGTTGCAGGAGCTCATTGTTTCCTTGTTATTCCTTCCATGATTTCGTGTTTCTTATGTTTATATCTTTGTTTCTTTTGCTAGCTTTCTCTCAGTCTGTAGATTTCTTATGTCTTTGTTCTCCCTCTGAATAGTATCTTAGTGTGGAGGTAGATATTTACCTTTAGGTATGCCTTACAGTTGAATAGCCTCTATCATATGGTTAATCTCTGTTCTCTGTGTTTTTATCACCCTATAATCCCAACCTTGAAAATTATATCTACTGCCACCCCACTGTTATTCTACATGCAGATCATCTGCACTATGTTGTGGTTACTCTGGGGCTGTTTCTGCCTGCTGCAATGGTAATGTTGATGGGTTTCAGGTGGTAAGGTCCAGGGTCCTATCTGTCACTTCTGTTTTAGGGAGTTGGCTCAGAGGTGTGAGCAGATCAGTTGTTCTCTATGCATTTTTAAACCTGGATGTGGAGCTGTTGAGTGATTCCTTCTGTCAGATCTAGTCAGTTTATCCTTGGTATCTGAAAGTCCCTTCTGGTAGCTCATCTCTCTGGTCCAATCTCAGCAGTACAAATTTAGAGGTGTCAGCTAGCATATACAAGGGCAAGTTGTGTTGTTTTCAATAATGAAGGTTGGGGGGCAGGGAAAGGAGCCAGAGTGATGGGTGCAGGGAGTAGATGATAATATGATTGAGGAGAATGAAGTTTGTTTCTAGTAAGGTAATATGTGGTAGAGATTAGAGGTAGTGAATATGTAGGTGGATTCTAATAGCCAATGTAGAGTATTTAGGTGTAGTGATATGAAATGGATTTAATATAAGACAAAGGAAGAAAAAAAGGTTGAAGAGAAGAAACTAGCTTATAAAGGGATTGGGAAGAGAGCAAAGAAACAAACAATAACAAAATAACCAAGCAAATAAACAAAATCAAGTCTACAAATATATAATTATGGAACTGACTTGGCCAGTGTAGTCTTCCAGGCTCTGTGTGGATATTTTTGGCTCTTTAATGTCTACTCACTATGATAGGTTTTCAAGCATGTTACAAGCATTCTCATTTGTTCAGTAACCTACAGTAGTGATGTCAGTTTCTAGTCCCACATTTAGGTCTCCTGCAGTGATGAGGACCCTGGCCTGTTGTTTCCTGTCATTGCAGGCACTGAGTGGCACTGCTGCTTCTCCCACTGTATGCCTGAGTCTCTGAGCCCTCGACAGGGCCTGTCCTTGTTCTACTCCCTGTCTATGCAGGCAGCAGTTGTCACTGGTGCTGGACCCAGTGTAAGCCTGGGGCTCCACACTTTCCCCAGTCCGTGTGTCTGTGTCTTTCTCTGCCCACACAGGTGGTGGGTGTCTAGTGTAATCATAGGACAATCTCTGGAGCCCCTCTAATGATTCTCTGCCCTGTGTGCTATGGGACTCATACATGCCTGTGCTCCAACCCAACCACTACAGGGACATACTGCAAAGTCTCAGACTTTGTGAGTCTATTGCTTGCCACATGAGTCACCATGGCCATGCTTTTAAATCATAATAAAGTGCTGTTCTGGCTCTTGAGGTAAAGATGGGCTGAGCTGCCACTACAGAAAATTCTGCCTGGGTGTCTGGACAGTTGGATCTCTGTCAAATATAGAGTGAGATACCTATCGCTTATGTTGTGAGGATCTCTAGCTGCTTACTCCACATTAAGTCACTGGCTTCTTTTCACAGGTCTTTAGAGGTTGCAGTGCTAGCAGTCCTAGCACAACATGGAAAGCCCAAGATGGTGCGGCCAACTGCAGGTCCACTGCAGTTCAATTTTTCATTACTTTGTTCAACTCTTTGCTGCTTTTTTTTTCTTGTCAGGAAACTGCCTTCTCGAAATGATTGCATTTTGAGTTTTACAGCCCCTGAGATGTGCTTCTTCTCTCAGTCTCCATCTTGCTAATTTCTCTAGACATAATTTAAATGCTGTAAGTAGTTATTGCAAAATATGTACAAGAAAAACATCTAACTTATATACCAGACTATGAAATAATACCAGGGAATAAAAGGGGAAAAGGGGGATGCAGTGAAAATATGCTTATAGTAGTATATAATCCATGTAGTGTTTGTCTGCCTGGCACATTCCCAATTTCCCTTTTTCTGAGAAAAAGAATAACTTGTTCCTTTTGAGAACCCATCTGATGTATTTCTTCTAGGGAAGATGGTCTTTCTTTGGATCATGATGTGACTTAGTACGTGACCCAAGACTGGTCCTTGTATAAAATTTCCTGTTGGTTCACAGATAGGGGTTGTGGCTCACACCTGTAACGCCAGTACTTGTATCGGGCGCCCCAGGCTGAACCCTCAGCCATGAGGCCCCAATAAAAGACGCCGGCTAAATGCTACTGGTTCGAACCTCTTTTATTATAACTCTCTTTTCCTTCTGGGATCAAAGCGTTGCACAAACGATAACAAACACAGTACAGAGGTTGTCTTTCCAAATAGTGCTTTTCCTACAGCTTTCCAACTAACCCCCTCTCTCCGCAAACCACCTTTCACCAGCAACCGACAACCTTTCTTCCCAGAACTTCTCCAGCGACTTCCCAACCAGCTTTGCCCCCAGCAGCTATCTTGCAGATCTCTAGCCAGCTAGCCACGCACTCTAGCTAGCTCTGCTCTAGCTTCAGCTCAGCACCAGGCCTAGCTTCAGCTCCGGCTCTCAACAGCAACAGCCACCCGACCTCTACTACTCTTCCTCCTCTCTACGAGAGGTGGAGGCCTTTTAAGCTGCGCCAAGCCGCAAGGTGTCTCATACAGCTCTCACCTGGCCTGGCCACACCTCCTGCGTACTGGTGCATG
>PVLC010010073.1:0-51768 GCA_004027655.1 Graphiurus murinus
ACATCAAAGTCAATCACTAAACTGACCAGGAGATAGGGGGAGGGTGGGTGGGAATTGGGGAAGGGTTAATGAGAAATATGTGCATGGATGTCTTTACCTGTACTAGCTTGTACCCAACAAAAATGTGTAATTAACCCTGTTGTACCCAAGAAATGTATAAAATTCCATGCTAAAAAATTAAAAAAAGAAATAAAAAATTAAAAAAAAAAAAAAAAAAAAAGAAATTGACATTTTATTCCATAAATGGAAACAAAAATATTTACTGGGTATATACTATGTTCACTACATATTTGGTTTACAGTGTGCAAAAATGGGAATTGAGTGGGAGTATACAGATGCATAAAATATTCCCAGGGCTGTACAATATAAAATTTAAATTTAAATAAACTACATAAATGTAAATTAGAAATTTGGATTGGAAAAGGTTATAGAAAATGCCACACGGGTATGTGATATTATAATTATAGTAATAATTAAGAAAGCCATTAGAACATGCAAACATAAGATGTTCAGAAAACTCAAGGAGGAAAGATTAAGAGGAAATGACAGAAGATAGTATTTAAGGCATAGGAAATATTATACACCAGAAAGTAGAAAAATAAATAAAGTAGAAATATTTAAGAAATTTTTATTATATACTACTTTGGCTCTAAAGGAGTCAAGAAACCTTTAGGAACACCAATGGCTAGGTACTAATATTAATGTAGTATATAAGATCTCTCTATTGAGAGAGAGAGAAAGTAAGAGAGAATGGAATTTAAAAGTAATAATTTTCCAGAGATATGCTGGTCCCTTGCCCACCAACACTAAGTGATGTACTATGATTATTATCTTTTTTTTTTCAGAAAATTTTTCATGAGTCAGCTGTATTTTAGTAAAAAAATCATTTCAGAATTCAGAGAAATATTTTACTTTCACTGAAATAAAATGGAGTCCCAGCTTTTACCTAAAAGAAAGCAGAGTTTTGTGAGACTCACTAATACTTCCTACTTTTCCATTTTTCACACATACTGAACACTATCCATTCAAAGCCTCTAGATTGCCATTACTCTGTGATATATGCAGGAAAGAGGACATGATTTTGGATTTTTTTAAATAAACTTTTCAAATTAGTTCTTCAGAAAGGCTTTAATTTTTACATTTATTTTTAACATGCAATGAATTGATGTTCTTATATAAATTTGTCCTCAATAAATGTGTATATTTAAGCAGATAGGTTTAAGAATCCTATTAAAGATTTAGAACTTATAAAAGTTGGATCTGAGATAATATAATATCTCAAAGAATATTATTAAAGATTAAGCAAATCCATGCAATTTCAGTTCTTTCTGAGATCTAGAAAGTAGTATAAACTGTACATGGGATAAGTAAGAGTTTTGATATTTAAAAAATGACCTTATTTTAAAATAATGTGTTTGAAAAACTTTTTAGAAGAGAAGTAAAAATGTTTCTGTATCAAATGTGTCATTTAAAATACAAAAAAAAGAGAAACTTTCTATGTTCTTGAACTCATATCCCTATAAGATGATGTTAAATTATCTGTTCTGGTAAGGTAGTTTGATCATGCACATCTGTAGTAGCCAAAAGGTGTAACCATCTAAACTGAAAAGAAAAAGAGATGCCCATACACACACACACACACACACACACACACACACTAGGCATGGTGGCACACACTTGTAATCCAGTACTTCAGAGTCTGAGAGAGGAGAATCGCAGGTTTGAAGCCAACCTCGACAATTTATTGAGGTCCTCCCTAACTTAGTGAGACCCTGCTTCCAAATACAAAATAAAACCAGGCTGGTGGTATAACTTGGAGATAGTATGCCTCTGGCTTCAATCCCCAATTCTATTTATCTATCTATCTATCTATCTATTTATCTATCTATCTATCTATCTATCTATCATCTATCTATAATCATCATCTATCTATATATCCTAATACTGCTGCTGATGGAGAAGTAATAGATTCTGTAGAACAAGGGAGCAGATCCAAGAGATGATATTAAATGGGTGCGGGCATGAGAAAGTCATAGGACAACACTGAGAATTCCAGATTGCTATGTACAAGAGATAGTGGAGAAGGGAAAGACTGGATGAGGGCACAATGCTCAGGAGGCTGGTGAAATGTCTAGATGAAAAAAGCAAACAAGCCAACAAACAAACATCTGAGACTCTGCAAGCACTGGTATAAATAAACATGTAACAAATCTTTTACTTGTTTTAGAATCACAAAAGAAATTATATGTGGGGACTAAAATATGTACTGATATGTGACACTTCAAGCCTGGATCACATATTCCTTCTTTACTCAATCCTTATTTTAATTTCTAATTAACAAGTGGGATGAAAATTAATTAAAATACTCCAAGGAAGGAAAAAAAACACAGGATGGAATCATCTTGGGTTGCTTAATAACTATTAAGCCAATGCTTGTCTCATTTCTCATTTGAAATTAATTGGTAGGAGAGATTAAAAAAAAAAGAACAAGAAAGGATGGCATCTTCATGTACTCTGTGTCTTAGAATAATGAGACTATACTCTGATATTGACTACCATATCTACATATTGCAATATCTTTACCTTCAAAACAACATAATTACTCCTTTGCATTTTCTTGATGTCTTTTTCACTCTACTCCAGAACAATTTTACCACCATTCTCTATTCAATGTTCTATACCAAATTCTATCTGTAAGAAAATTGTCACATTACTTACCTCCTGCTATTGTTTGTATCTTAAATGTCCCCCAAAGCCCATGTGTTACTTAATATTCTTGTAACATTATATGGCACCACCTTTTTTCTCAGAAGTGACCTAGTTTGAATTATGAATAATCATCATGTTTCCCGTGGAACTACTGGGGACACTACTCTCAGTAATTGTCTTTCAATTTATACTTAGACTAAGATTCCTTCTTAAATTACCCAATGACTTGCTTTATTGTTTTACTTCATAACATTTGCTAATTTATGTCTTCATAGATCATGCTTTTCTAACGTCTAGTTTCTGGCATTTCATCTCACCAATGCATCAGGTATGGGCAATGTCCTCCATATTCTTTCTTCTTCCTAATATGACATTTTTTGATATCAGGTCTTATTCCCCTCCCCAATTTTTCTTTACTTCTAAAGTTACCCACCTTATTATTATTGCTACTTTTGTTTGTAGTTGTAGTTTTAATATCACAAGCACTGATTACAGTAACTTCAAATATGTTCATATATTACAGTGTACTCTGTCCTCATTTGCTATAGACTGAATATATTCATGTACCTCCAAATTCATATATTGAATTCCTAACTCCAATAAATTTGGAGGTGGTACCTTAGAGAGGTGATTAGGTCTTTGGGATGGGGCCCTCATGAATGGGATTCATGTCCTAGAGAGCCCCTGTCCCCTTCTACAGACATGCAGGGCAAAGGGAGGAAACAGGGGTATGTTGAGAAGGATGGGCTCCCTCATCAGACACAGAAGCTACTGGAACCTTGGCCTTGGATTTTTCAGGCTCCATAACTTTGAAAAATGCATTTCTATTGTTTTATAAGCCACCAGTATGTGATATTTTGTTGCAGGAGCCCACACTAAGATATGGCTTCTCCCTGTGTCCTGGCTTCAGGTTACATTTGTTTTCTCTTCTCTTGACCTTTTCCAAAAAATGAGAAGAGAGGAAAATTAGAAAGACGAAAAGTTGACAATATCAAAAATAAAAACCAGCCTGTTCAATATTACAATGGCAGAGAAAACACATGAAGTTTGGTCTAATTAAGTCTTAACAGAGCATCTCTTCCATGTGACTAGAGATTCACAACCCCTGGCCACTGGACCCAGAGTATTCCAGTTAAATATTATTTTTGGTTATATGTCTTCTCCCTTCTCATAACTAACTCTAAAATAATTTTATAGCAAAAATAGCAATTCCTGATGGTGTAATTATTTTGTTCCAGGAAATTGAATGTACCATTATGATGTTCTAGTTTCCCATAAGCTTAAAGAGATTTATGCTGTTTTGCTTTCCTTTCTCTTTATTTTCCTTAGGTGCATAGAGGGTGTTGGAATAGTTAGAAATAGGGATGTAGGAGAATAAGTCACAATAAATAAATAAAATACATATTCTTGACACCTAAAATGAAAGATGCTCATTATAGTGAAAGACATTCTCTTTTTTAATGTTAGGAAGATTATAATCAATATGTAAAGTGCCTATGAATTAATGATTTGGTAGCTGACAAGTCCAACATAGATGGTATGTTTATTGCCAGTCTTCCTCAGGGTAAACTTGTCTGCTGGCTGTGCTGCTGTGTGGGGTGGAAACCTATTTGGAAAGTAACCACTTACTTTCTTGATCACTGTACATCTCTAATCCTTCTTACACATATCCTTAAAGATTTCTAGCACTGTTTTCTTGTCCTAAATATCTTAAATTTTCTAACTTTTATCCAAATATACAATTCTAGTGCATACACTTTTGTAAATGAAACAATAATTACATGTTCCTTAAAGTTATGCAATCAAATAATGTTTGGAAACAGGACTAAGAATGTCATAATTTTCCCACTACAGGAATATTCATTTGTGTTAATTTATTAGAAAAAAATGAATTAATGCACTATTTTTAACTTATTTATAAAACATTTGGATTTGCTGTGTCAGCACAGAAGTGTTAGACATGTAATTTTTTTTTACCTGATATGAATTGCACATACATTTACTTTGGGAAATTACATCATATCTAAGGACTTTAATTTCTTTTTGTAAAATGAGACCATTGGACTCTGGAACTTCCCATTCACTCAGCTTTATAAGAAGGTAAACCTAAGCAACTATCACATATGCATTTAATTATTACTTGTTAGAAACAGATTTCATCTATTCTAATCAAAGAAAAACTTGGAAAAAATCACGAGTTAGAACTCAGATAGTGGAGAAATAGTTTCTATCTGCAGAGTAAGTAAAATAATTATGTAATGTAGCTTACTTTAAGTATATAAAAATCACAAAATTTTGTTATAACCTACTAATTATCTCATGTAAAAGTGCAATGCAATTTTACTACAAAATTATTGCAGCTGTTCCATATGATGCTGATTTTCAAAGAGAAGGATAATTAAAGGAAGGCAAAACCTTTACTAGTATCCTACCATATATGACAGATTTACCTTTTCATTCTTATTTGTATTAATATCATTCAATCCTATCACAAGGAATTCAAAATTCATAATTCAATTTTTTGTTTAACTATGTTCAATATATGTGTAGTTTTACTAACAGGGTTAAAAATGACCAAGCTAAAGTTTTATAGAGACTTTTAAAGGGGTAAATAACAAGGTTGAAAGAGCAAGAGACAGAGACAGAAAAATGAATTTCGTGACAGGAGAGGTTGTTAAATATGTGAACATGTTCCTAAAGAAGTCTGTAGGACTTTAGAAAAATGAAATATTGTATCTGTACTACAGGTGATGATTTGGGTGAGATTATGACTAACGGCAATATAATAGATCTGATGAATACAAATGGAATTTCTTAGCCCTGTGGGTTAAAGATTTATTTTGTAAAATATGATAAAATCAGATTTAAAAGTCATACCTCATTATAAAATCCAACTGGAGAAGAAATTTGATGTTGAGATATTTTTGAGCAGTAAAAATGAGAGGAAATTTGTCTACTCCATGTTAATACCATCTCTACTGTATACAAAATGAAAGAGCTTTACATTCCAATAACAGTTACAAAATATCTTGGAGGAACTTTCAAGTGTCGTGTGTAGCTAGTAGAAAAAAATAGGAAGAAGAGACAGAATTTCTCTTATAAAAAAAAAGCCATTTGGTTTTAGCAAAATACATTGATGTACATTTTGGTTGCACAAAGCCAACATTCATTACATTCTCTGATGGGCTAGGAGTGAAGCAAGTAAAAAACCATCAGGAAGAATTTGGGAAATGAACTGTGAGTGAGCAAGTAGTAGAAGCATCTAAGCAGAAGCAAAGGGACTGAGAATCACATACAGCCCTGGGAGCAGGATGCTTGTGAAAGCTGCCCTAATCCTAGGCCCAGCCTTCCCCAGCTCTTCCCTGAAATATTCTAAGACCTCATCGTCTGTGACAAGCTATAAGTTGCAGTTTTCTCAGTGCTGTTCAAGGAGCACTAACATGGATTTTCATGAAAAACCTGGGGTACTTTTCTTCATTTTAGGACATCCAAAACACTCTCACAAAACACTTAGTTGGGTCAAAGAGCTCAGGGCTTCCCCTTACAAGGTACTGTGGGTCCCTGTGGATAGCTGGATACAAGGTGGGTGACTTAGGAAGCTTATCAGCCCTATTGTCTAACACTGTTTTTTTTTAAAGTCACAAGATTCAGAGCCACCCATGAGAGTGCTGTCTGTTCCTTTAAGAGAGTGACTCAGAGAGAGCCAAGCTTTGGATTGCTAATGGTTCACTTGAGCATGAGCTTGAGTTGCAAATGAGAGGACATGGACAGTGTTCCCGGTGGCAGTGTCTCCAGCATATGCAACTAGAGATATGCAGGAGAGACAGCAGGTATTAACCTGTGGACCATTCTCTGCAGGCAACGAAGGCAAGCTACGCAACTACCACTGCAGGCTCCCCACCACAGTCCGTCAGTTTACCAAGAGTGGCTGCCCTTCTCTCCTTTGAGTCTGGGGGACTGTTGCTCAATTCTTAGGGACTGTAATACATGACATTTAAGGATAAGTGTCAAGCAATGCTTCCATGTGCTATCTTCCCCACAAGTATATGAGGGCATGTGAATTATAGTTATGTGGTCAACATGAAAAAGTACCAAATTCTAGAAATACAGTAATTATAGTCTAAAAATTTCAAGAGAAAGTATGTATGTCTTTTTAAAGTGCTTTTTAGATTTACTAATATAAAGTTCAGATGGTATATAACCAAATTATGAACTAACAGTCACAGTTTTCTATATAATCTTGGTTAGATTTCTACTCCATGGCCCTTGTTAGCAAAGCATAGTGGCAATTTCCGAAGGCATCATTGTACGCCAGTATTCATGCAGGGAGAGGCTTAACAACATGATGAGTATCATGCACAATAAGGAAGCTAAACATTAACTACATGGGAACTGTAATAGCAGGACACCAATATTGTTCACTACAAATCACTTTCAGAATCAAGGGAAGGAGAGTGTGGTTGTTGCTGCATTTTCTCATTATCTTTTGCTTATTACGGTGGATATAATGCTAGGCAATATGATAGACAAAATTCTAAGACAAACTCCAAGGTCTTTTGTTATTGAATTTTTCTCTTTGAATGTGAATAAGACCTGTGACTATGAGAAGACATCATTCTTGTGATTATGTTGCATTATAATTATGATAGAGACTGGCCTGACACAAATGTCTGAGGACATTTAAAGACCAGTGTTGTCTCTGGCTGGTCACTGAACAGGAAGGTAGAGAGATGTGCTCCAGCTGCCTTAGCAGATACTCATTTCATGAGTTGTCTGTGGAAGCCATTTGGCAATGAACTCTACAGAGCCCCAGATGCTGACTACAGTCTGTATCCAAGGCTTCCAGGAACACAGAGACTCAGTTCAAATGAATCTTATGAGCTTACAAAGGGACCTGAAATCCAAGAAGAAAACTGCAGTCTCTGTCCATACTTTAATTTCAGCTCCGCCAGACCTTCAATGGAGCATCAACTTACACTGGGTCTGATCCTCTGACCTTTAGAAATGGAGAGAAAATAAATTTATATTGTTTTTGCTATCAAGTTTCTGACAGTTTATTAAGAAGCAATATAAAACAAATATAGCCAGGAATAGCTCAAATGACAGTAAAGTGCATGAAGAAGTAGACAGTGTAGTACATGGACTTGTACAATAAGAGACAGCACCTGGGATTATGACAAATCCTCAGTGCATTCTTGGGGGAAGAAACGAAAACCTATAGACCTCTTCTTTAACCATCAATATAAATGTTCATCGATACATCATTATCCTTCACTCCATTAAATTTCAACACATTTAAAAAAATTTCAAGTGGTTCATATGACATTGTCCTTGCCAGAAATATTATCCTAGAACTGCTATTTATATCCCACAAAGGTAAATGATGAAAATTATTTAAATTAGATAATCATATATTTTTCAGTTCTCAGTTTTTGTGGATAGGAATATGCAATCAGTGTTCCACTGTGGTTTTTCACCTAACTTCTGACTTTTCCATTTATAGCCTTGTGGTATTGACATAGCACCAAACCTCAGGACCATGGATAAATATAATATTTGAATTATTTGTAGTGTTAATTAAGCACGTGCAGTGATTTGGGCTTTGTTTATATACCATCTGAAGCACTTCAAAAAGCAATCCACATATATAGCCAAATAATTATATCTTCATTTCTTAAGACTACCTAATAGTATCTTTGAAATAGTACCACATAATTCAGACTATTTATTTTTGTTAAATTCTAAGGATCATGGGAACCAGTAGAGTTAGGCCATGAGGATCAAAGATGTGTGGGTCTGAAAGAAAAGGTCAGTTCTTGAAAAATTCTTATTTGATTGTATCTTTAAAATACTAAATGTTTAACAAGGATTTTAGTTGTAACTATGAGATGTCTACCTGTTTAAATATCAATGAATATTTTTATAGCTAGTTGTATCAGCTCTTTTATGTATTTATATTTCACATGGGTAATTCTGTGGCTTTGTGAAAGACTTTAAATGCTAGAATTTTCTGCAGGCTAAAATACTTGTTTTTTAAATGTTTACTTTTCATAAATGAGAAAATTTTGGTTCATGATATAATTCCACATGTATAATTTTAATATTAAAATATAATAAAAATTCCAAATTCTGATTTCAAAATTATCCCTCCATAGCATAAGTCTCATTCACAGATATTTTTCTTCACTTGTTAGGAATTACTTATTATTAAAGAAAAAATTGTAAATAAATTGTTAATTACTCTTCCTCCTACTATATTTTTATCATTGTATAGTCAGAAAATATGGGAATATATTTTTTCAAAACAGTGTTTCTCAAATTTTTTTTAAATTTGATATATCTTATAAATAATCCATCACAAACAGCCCCAAATTACAGACTCAAACTGCATGTTTTTAAGTCAAGTGACCACTAGTATTTTGGCCTGTTTATATTTAAAATGATTAGTATTTGTTGATCAATTCTTCATTAGTTTGCTTACATATTACATTTATCATTTCATTATTGAAATGTTTGGAGAATTTTTATTTTTTTTTAAATTATTAAAGACCTTACAAACCCAAAATATAGTGTTTTAATTCGTTTTCTGTTGCTATAGCAAAATGCCTGAGATAATTAACTTATATAGAGAAAAGATATGTTATGACTCACAGTTTTGGAGGTTGTCATCTTAATCAACTCTTTGATCTTGTTGCTATAGACCTCTGGAGAGGCAACACATTATTGCAGGAATATGTGGTAGGTTAAAACCACTCACATCACAGATCAAGGAAGGAGGAGAAAAAGGAGAAAGGTACCTGGGTCCTACAATCCCCTTCCAGGGTACACGCCCAATGACCGAGGGGCCTTCCACAAGGCTTGTCTTCCCATAGCAATACCTTGAGCATCAAGCTTTTCATGCATGGGCCTTTGAGATCCAAACTACAGCAATACTTGTGCTATATCATAACTTCTAATTTATGTTTCATATTTTTTCAAATTTTTAAAATTAAATCAAAAGTATATATCAATAAAATTTCTTTAGTGATCCTACTGGAGCTTTCCCCATCTTAAAATGCATGATATTTCTAATTTATTTGAAAAATATCAAGTCAGGCATAGACTATTGTTATTTCATGCTGAACACTTTGAAATGGAGGGGAATATAATAAAAGGAACTAACCTTTTTGAGGCCATACTCTAATAAGGAACAAAATACATTTAGGTGTGCGTGCGCACACACACACATACACACACACACACATACACACACACACAACACAATCAGAATTATAGGCTTCCCTTAGGAAGTACGTCATTAATGAGATCTCTTAGAATTATAAAATGTAAATGCTCTGAGTTTATAATAGAATAGTACACTAACATGATTTCAAATAGTTCTCTGACAAAAAGAGACTGTAAGAAACCTGTAAACGTGAAAAGTGTTTGGAGTGGTGAAGAGGAGGCCCCCAAGCTGGTCCCAGTGGCACTGTGAGAGATGAGACCTGGAAATACAAAATGGTAGATTGTGGACAGTGACGGGAACATGGAAAAATGAATAAATGCTGGTCATCAGAGAAAACAATGAATCTCAATCCGATGCTTTAACTTGTATGTTCCCAAATGAAGATATTGTTTAGGGATTAACTCTTCCAAAACCTTGAAATGCTCAAGTGCTTCTCCATGGATGTTCTAATGGGACATGGTAGCAAACAAATATTTAGATAAGTTTTAATGGAGAAGGAAATTAACATGAATAACATAAAGCTGCAGTAGATATCAGATTAAATCATTTAATAAGCTTAAATAAGCTCATGAGTCAACCTTCAACATTGTTAAATTGTTTTCTCACAAGTAGTAAGTGTATATTTCATGGAGAATGGAGTTAAGCACACTTTTTCACTCTTACAATACAAGAAATAACTATGTAACCAACAAGGAAGCTTGATACATATTCTCAAGTCCTCCAAGGTGTTTGCTTGGTTATTTTTTTAACTATTTAGGTAAATTTGATTAAATCATTTCCCCGCATATGACAGAGGTAGAGGAAATAATTTGTTTTCAATGTCTCTACAGAGTCTGATAGATTTAGAATAAGGACTGTGTGCATAAGTTTCTCCTGAAGGTTTCAAGCTTTATTTACCTACTTTGGCTTCTATATCTTTTCTGTATACTTTTTTCTTCTGTACTTACAGTTCATTTTTACATAGCCTTCCTCCTCAGAAGTTACCCTCTCTATATTGTGTCACTCTCACAAGCCATTTCCTTTCTGGGACCAGGAGGCAAAGCAGTGTGTATACTAGACCTCACTGAACATCAAAGACATTAGAGGATTTTACAAGAGTTTGGAAAAGTAGCAGTCTAATATTAGAATGTAGATTTATAAATCTTCAAATATTTCTACCTTTAGGAAATTTTCTTTGGTGGTATTTTTAACTCGAGCCTCTTACTAATACAACCATAACCAATAATCACAGTCAATTCTTACAGAGCATGGGACTAGTGTTAATAATAATAGCCATCAATTACCAAGCACACTACATGTATTATTTTTCACACCATATAAATGGTATAAATAACTACTATTATATTCACATTTTGAAGCGATAGATAACAAAGTTTGATATCAATTTGTCTAGTTTTCATAGCATTTGCACTGCAATATGAAGCAGATGTTAGAAAACAGATCCCAGATCATGTGGTTATATTGATCATGCTGTACCATTGCTGTAATTCTGATCAGAATTGACCCAGAGATGTTTAGAGATATTAGTTATTATTTTTTCATAAATTTTATAAAATAAAATTATGTATGCATAATTTTATTTTTGAAAATGCATTGAAATGTAAGTATACATGTGAGATAGAGTAATTTATTAATGAAGATTTGACATAATGGGTATGAAGAATGCATTTTTGTATTTGCGTATTGCCCATAAGTATACAGAATGTTTATTTGCATTTTCCTATAACATCTTTAGTATTCAGACCCAGGGACCATCTATCTCCATTCTTTATTACCAATTGTATGATTTCTTACTAATTTCATAGTTCCTTACAACATGAGGAAAAGGTCTGTTATTACACATAATGGCATGGGTCTTCTTGACTTATTTGAATGGAAACAATTTGGGCCTTTTTTTCCTTTACATTTCTCAGAAACCATTTATGTAATGTTACCTACATCATTGCGTATAATGCTGCAATCACCCATTGTACCACACACATAAATAATTCCCTCATAGGCTGTGACTATGCTTCACTGATGATGGCCATAACAGCAATATTATCCAAGTCATGCAGGAAAATTTGATGATAATTTTCTGGCCATGCTGTGTTTACTGGTGGAAGTTTATAGTGTAAATGTGGAAGAGCAACATCTTTAAGCATATCTCCCCCTAAATTCTTTAGGAACTAATCACTACATCTGCATAACATAAACTCTTTCAGTGCTGACACTGATGCTTCATCTCTACAAACTGTTGTGGAAAAGAGGAGACAGGGACTTGGTGAGGGGCCTGAAGAGGAATTCTAATTGAGTTGCTGCATTTCCTCAGATAATGTTCATCCCTACTGTAGCTCAGTTTATGACCTACTTGTGCAAGCATGACATCGTGTTGATCAAAGGCAATATGCATGGCATTGTTTGGAAGAGCTCACTGGCATTGTTGAACAACAAGGTCTGAATAATTCTCATAGAACATGGATGTGGTCATTTTTAGGGGATTTTGGGGCATGATTCAGGGCATCTGTGGTGAGAGAGATGGACCTGCCTCCATCACAGTTGTGGGGGCACAGCTGTTTTATGTGGTGTATTGAGATGCAGCACTGTAATTGCAAGTGAGACAGGCAAGAAATTGCAACTCAAATACCCCAGCCAATTTCACTGTGAGTAGGGTAAATGGAATTGAGAGACTTCCTAGGATCCTTGAGGCTCTTTTGAGATTATAACAAAGATTTACATGTGGCTAACATATTCCAGCAGTGTTTTCATTTTTTTAGTTATTAAACTTATAAGTTATTTCTGATGACAAAATAAGACAACATTTTTGCTCTCTACCTAAACAAAACATAGATCTTCTACATTTGTTTATCCATTTTTTTGTATAATCTATAGCTAGTGGGTTCTGTCTAAAACAAGATTTGTGTATTCTCTAACAATTAGCTTTCCCCCCGCCCCCCCGGGGATGAAAGCAATGATTTTTTTTTTTTTTTTTTTTTTTTTTTTTTTTTTTTTTTTTTTTTTTTTTTTTGCTGCACTGGGGATTGAACTCGGGGGCATTCTACCTCCGAGCTACACCCCCAGCCCTATTTTTTATTCTTTATTTTGAAAACGGGTCTTGCTAAGTTGTAGAGTGCCTCACTAGGTAGCTGAGGCTGGCCTCGAACCCGGATCCTCCGGTCTCAGCCTCCCAAATGCTGGGATTACAAGCGTGCGCCACCACACCCAGCTAGCAATGATTTTTAAAAGACTTCAAGAAGAACCTTATTTTTCTTTCCTCCTTTCTCATCTTTCTTTGTTTCTGTTTGCCTGTCTGTCTTTAATTTCTTTTTTCACATATCTCTCTGAAATAGAAATTAAAATGCCTATGAGATTTGGGCAAGAACTGTCTCTTCATTGTCTTTTAAACAATCCTCTAGCTTGCAATGTGGTAATTACAAAATAGGCACTCAGTCATGGTTGCAAAATGGCTAAACAAAATATTTATACAATTTCTGCTGTAATTTGAATATTTTCTTCTTAATATTCCTTAGTAAAATGTAAGGAACACAAACTTCCCTGTGATTTAGAATTTAGACATAAGCTTTTCTTATTCCATCTTTCTTTCTTCTTTCCTTCCTTCTCTTTCTTGCTTGCTTTTGCTGTGGTACACTTTAAGTTCATACTAAGATGAAAATAACATTAAAAGACTTAATTCAGGAAAACTATGAATTGGTCTCTATAACCTAGAAACATGTATCTAGGTTAAAAATAGAAGCTTTTTCCTAAAAAAAAAATTTAGTAGTCATCAAGCAAAGTTTAGATAACCCCTAGTGAAGTGGTTATATACAAATTACAATAGAATGATGTATACATTTTCCAAAAGCATGTTTAAGATATCGAGGAACACTCTGGGTCCTATGATGGTTCCATTCCTAATCTTTTGAGAATCTTTAGACTGATCTCCATAGTGGTTGTACTAATTTACAATCCCACCAATAATGTATAAGCTGTCCTTTTGATCTACATTCTTATCAGCATTTATTATTATTTATGTTTTTGATTATTGCCATTCTAACTGAAGTGAGAGGAAATCCCAGTATAGTTTTCTCTTTACTTTTCTCTGATTGCTAAGGATTTTGTGGATATTTTCCATAAATTTTGCCTACAATTCATATATTTTTTTCATTTGAGAAATATTTATTTAGTTCAGTTGTATATTTATGATTGGGTTATTTTTGTTAAGTTTTTAAGTTCCTTATATATTCCATATTTTAGTCCTCTATCACTACCATTTGTGCTCTTGGATATATTTGCTGGGCAGCTTTTCTAAAAGAATTGAAGTCAGAATACTATAACAATACGTGCATACCCATGTTTATTGTGGCACAAACCACAATTGCCAAGTTATGAAACCAGCCAAGGTGACCATCAACAGAAGAGTGGATACAGAAAATGTAGTATACATATAAATATATATATATATATATATATATGTATATATATATATATAATGCTTTTTTTTATATAAATAATATAGAGTTTTCCATATATAATGGAGTTTATCAGAAAGAAGAAATTATGTCTATTGTGGGAGAATAGATGGACCTGGAGAACATCAGGTTATGAGAACAGCCAGACTCAGAAAATTAAGGGCTTAATGTTTTCTCTCCTATGTGGAAGCCAAAGAGATAAAAGTAAAGAAAAGAGACACCATCAAAATGGGGCAGTGCACCTGGAGCATAGTGGAAGGGAACTCAGCGGGGGGAGGAGGAGAGGGATACAGAAAGTTTGGGGAAGGAAACTAATCAAATAATCTAAATCCATACATGAATGTTTCACTATGAATCTTACTGTCATACATGGGGAGAAAGAAGGAGAGGAAATACGGTGGTATGGAGAAGAAAACAGATCAAATAATATTAGATGCATATATGAATGCATCACTATGAATTCCATTCTCATGTACACTTATAATGCTCCAAGATATTTTAACAGCATGTTGTTTAATTCATAAAATCATTCAATATTTAACTTACATAGTTTTTGAAAAGTAAAATACTTTCCTAACTCAATGCAATATACATATGCAATTGACTCTTTTAATTTTGTTTCCAGCAAACAGATTTTAAACCTATTATTCTTGGCTTTTCCCAGATTGAGGAGTAAATGATGATTGATAGCTTCATTCTTTTTGACAATGACTGTACATTTCATGCAATGCTACTTTAGTGGGTGAGTATGTATCCCCTGGAGAGCATGAAACTTTCTCATATTCATGAGGCATACTAGAAAGAAACTAGGTGTGATTGAGCACAAAGACGAATGAGACTCAGATGTCTACAGATATCATTCAGCCAGTGAATTAACCAATAGAAAAAACATCTTTCCTTAGGTCATTCTTATAACTTGAGATAATAAACACGCATTACTTTTTGCAAATATTTTTCTACAACTTTTACCTGAAATCATCCTCACTGATAAATCATATACAATAAGAATACTTATTTTTCCCATTACTGAAAACTTACATGAATAGCTCAGTCATAATTCACTAATGGATGAATCAAATTACAAAATAAAACATAGAGATTGACTTAAGACATTTTGTTTATCATTTGTGCATTCATATATAAACAAATAAATAATGTTTTACATATTATTTGAAATATAGTAGACAACAAAGCATATTGTCTCTATCCCAGAGTGTGGTTAACTGAATTACAGCCAAGAAGTATTTGCGCCATGGGTAAACTTGGTCTGCAGATTGGTAATGCAAAGGACTTGTGCATTTATTCTTTGCAAATACATTCTTTTCAAGCTCTGTCTACATGCAGTTGTTTGCCTGAATTGAATATTGAGTCAATTTATCTTTCAAATAGCATCTATTTCCTTACCTGTAACTTGGGAAATCTACAAGGGGCTTTTGAAGAACAACAAAGAATAAACATTTCAAAGTAAAAATCTATCAGAGACTATACTGATAAATATATGTATAAAGGAAAATAGAAGTGAAATCATATTGAATCCACACAGCTGTCCAGGAAATTGCCAACTAAACAAAATTAGATGCCGCAGACAATTACCTATTATTCCAGAGGTCTGGGTTAGAATCTTGAAGTAGCTCTGTGGACTTCATGAAATAATCCCTTCTGCAGATCATCTTAATTTTATTTTTAAATCCTATCAGAAAATTGCAATCCTAGTAAATAATTTTTCCACTTGGAAAATTATTTTTTATTGATGAAAGTAATACACAGTGGAAATCAGAACTCACTAGGGTATTTTGAAGGAATGCTCTAGAGAAAATATGTATATCCATCTTCAGGTCTCTCTGGAGTATTGCCCTAGGTGTTATTACCAGGAAAACAAGCAAGCCAGCCAGCAAACAGAAAAACCAAATAAACAAACATTGCTTTCTCTGAGCAAGTTGTTTCCTTTTAACTCAAATAAATCAAGAATACCAAAATCAAACATGTTTACTGCATAGATTTAGCACTCAAGAATGTAAGTAACTGAATTTGCATCCCATAGCCTTATGTTTGAACAATGGCAGTAGAGAAGTACTGCTGGATATGATTTTTTACCTCTTATTTACATATTCTTTTTTCTTCTATACTACAACTTACCCATCTGTAAAGTTTAAATCCATGTGCAATCTGTTTTTGTCAATATTTGTAAGTTAAGCGAAGGTAGGTATCTGAGTATCTTAATTATAAATCAAGAAAATGTGTATAGATGAGCTGGTGACATCTTGGATTTTTAAGTTTCTGTTTATCTAGGCTTCTTATTTCTGTTAATTGGATGGGAATGCATTTTAAGTATATTTATTGATATTTATATTTTCTAAGATGCCTGTATTGCTAGACTTGGAAATACACCAAAGAAAATCATTTGAAATAAAAGATAATTGTACTTATCTCAATTTTTCATTAAGAGATAATGATGATTAAAAACTATCCAGTTAGAAAAAGCATCTGTAAGGATGTGTTTTATTAGCATTAGATTGTTTTTCTGTCTGTGAAGCTAATGGCTATTCCACAATAGTGTATTTATTTTTCTAAATATAGTGATGTTTTATAAAAGATCATAATTGTAACATTATATATTTTGATTTTTAATGACACTTTTAAAGAATTATTTAGGCATAGAAAACTTAATTTCCTTAATAATCTTCACATTTCAATGATGCATACAATACTTACTAACTCTTACAATTGTAAAGGAGAATATATTGTAAAATATATTATGAATGGATAAAACATAATGCTCCTTAAGTAAAACACAGGCAAATAAAGCTGGATCCAAGAGATGTTTTGCTACAAAATTAAATTCTGAAAGTGTATTGAGCAAGTTATCTTCCAGATATTTATTCTTCTTCAATATATCTTGGAAGGCAATTCAAATATGAATATCAAATTTCATACTATAAAGAAATACATCTGTCTAATGTTTAAGTATAAAAATTCAAATAGAATATTTCTAATCTCTTCAGACTTTAAGTATTAGGACTAAGAAATAGAATTAGAAAAAAACTGGCAGCTTATGTAACACAAATCCTAGTGCTTCTGAATATTTTTTCCTTCTAGACTAAAGCAGGAGCCATGATTAGTTTAGGTTCAGGAAAATTGGAACATCTGACACAGCATTCCTATTTCACTGCTATTCCCTCTTGTCCGCAGCTGAAACTCGCCGACAAGCTCTGTATATGAGTCGATTTCATCTTTCCAGAAACATGTTTTTGTTTGCTAATTAGTGTGTTTTCTAAATTTTCTCTCAATCCCCATGAAACCCATGCACACATCTTGTAGAATATTTTTGTAGCCTCCCAATGGCCTTCTTAATTTCAAATATTTTAAAAATTTTATTGGTCTTGATTTAAAATGCTTGCATAATTTTAAAAAGTTACTTAATAGAAGAGAAAAACTAAGTATCATTATTTTGATGTTTCCTGATGTTAATCAGTATACAGAAAAAGAACAGTTTGTATGCACTTTCAATTCCCTTTTAAATCCCAGTGAAAATATTACCTCAGAGCAGGTGGGGTGCCTGACCCCATAAGCCATAAGTATTTTTGAAATCCAGATTTGAATATATATATATTCCATATATATATATATATTCAATATATATATATATATTTATTTATATATATATTTTATATATATATAAAATTCCCCAAAAATCTGCCAAAAGGATTACCACTGCCTATGCCAGTTGGAAATTATGATTTAGTTCTTTAGTTTTTTCTGCACATGGCAGAAAAAATTCTGCCTCCTCATCACGCATGGACTGAAAGAAGGAAAACATTGATGAAAATAGACAGAAGGTAGTTGACCTTTCTCCCATCTCTTGGTTTGTCATTGCCACCCTTGGCAGTCCTGCACAATGGCTATGTGTGGCTGCTTTTAATCTTTAAGGGTAAAGTTAAGTTTGTCGCAACAGAAATCATTTGTCTAAATGTTGACTCTCTTACTCATTAAAAAATAAGGTTTGCTAACCCTTGTCCTAGAGGTTCAAAAGGGAACAAGTTTAGGCCTAATGTATTGGTCTTGAGAGAGTTGAGAGATGTAGGAGCAGTGCCCCTGGAGACAAAGTGTGGCTCAGAGACAGGGAAGCATGGAAAAGGCTTCTGTCAGATTCCTAGAGCCAATTATGCACATTTGTACTCAACAACTGCATGTTAGTCTTTAACAAAGTGATCATGGGGATATTTACACAATGGAAATATACAAGTGCTACAAATCAGGGCTTTTCTTTAGTTACAATTTTCCAGGGCACCCATTCTTACTTTTTTTTTTTTTTTTCGATACTGGGGTTTGAACCCAGGACATTCTACCTCTAAGCTAAACCCCCAGTCTTATTTTTTATTATTTATTTTGAAACAGGTCCTCACTAAATTGTGGAGGGCCTCACTAAGTATCTGAGGCTGAAAACCTGAGGTCCTCCTGTCTCAGCCTTCCAAGTACTGGGATGACAAGTGTACACTATCATTTTAATCACAGCACAATACTTCTCAGAACATTGACATGTCAGATCTTGTTGGAAGTATTGATAGTTGTAAAAGTCCCCTACCTAACCTTTACACCTAAATAGAAGTGATAGAAGGAATGGCAGAAATTCGTGTTATGGAGCAACTTTATTTAAAAACTACCCTTGATTTTATTAGCCAAGACTAGTTTATAAAATGAATGTGTTCAAATGCATTGATTCATCTATTAATCATTTATGCATTTATGTATTACTGTTACTCTGAAATGGGCTTCTGAGTCAAACCAAATCACTCAGCAAATGTGTTTCTAAACATTGACCTTTTAGTGTAAGAAAGTTTACAAATTGCTTATTTATACATATGTATGTACTCTAAATTATAAGTAAGGATTGTTAAGAATAGACATTTTGTCACTTTTTAAAGCTTAAGTACAATAATTGTTTTCATAATATTAGGTACTCATATAAATGCATCCTTTATAAATAAATCCTTACATTTTATTTTTACTTTTTGTATTTTAGCAAGATTCTCTCTCTCCATTCTTAAAACATTCTTGTGGAAATAAATGAGGAGGATTTACCACCACCCAGAAATGGGGGATTTTTCTACTTTAATTCTCAATAAAACACTTTTATGGATTCTCATTAATATATTAATGTAAATTTACCTAATACACATAAATGTAAACACACATACACACTCTAAAGACTTTTGGAATTCCCTTGAGAAAAAGAAAGCCCTGTAGTTACAAGTTAACAAACTCCAAGTACTGATAATATCCATTTAAAAAAGTGTACATTTTGAAAACAAAAAAAGTAATTTAATAAGGCAAACTGAATATTTGGTAAATGTTTGCACACAAGGAAAATCACAACAAATAAAGTGAATATCTGAAAGGCAACTCAGATACATAGTTGCAAAAAATTATTTATTCAGAAAAAAAGAGTATGATAATCAGGTACTAATGCATTGAATACATTTTTTTCTACTTGGCTTACTATATTTTAAAATATTTGACTTAAGTCTCATTAATTATGAAGAGGTAGATGAATTCCACATCAAATTTCCACACTGTGGATAGATAACATTAATTCAATTGATTTCATTTATTTTTAATTGGAGGATATAGCAATTCTTTAAAATCCTTAAAAATGGGTGTTTCTGAAGTATTAGAAAAAGTTAATTTTTGGTTACTGGGATTATCTTGTTGGAGATTATCAGCCTCCTGAAGATGATAGGAAAAACAGTAACAAATTATTCTCCCTCATTCTACTTGCTTAATTGAGTATAATTACTTAATCCATTACTCTACGTACAAAATTGTCTATATATGTTATCTGGCTCAAAAAATTTACCCTAATTATTTAACTTCAAAGTCAAGATTTTTGTGCACATATATTCACATTTTAAACTTGTTATCCTCTCCTTAAAATCTAGATTTAACTTTATATAGTTTCTGTGACAGAGCTATATATTCTTCCTTGTCATTATATACAGCTTTCCCATACAAATTTAAACATCATGTTCTATATATTTAAAATAACATTTGCAATATATAAATGTATATATCATGTTATCTTTTTAAAATATAGTATGTCTTTGATTCATGCAGATACTTAATGAATTTTAGAATCCAATAAAATTATCAAAAAATGCATGCAAATCTTGGCATTGAGGTTTTGCTTAAGATCTTCTTACTACAGTTTCATAGATATGTATCTATGCATATGTGTATATATTATCCATTTACAGTTCATCCATTAATCCATCGATTGATCCATTCATCGATCCATCGATCCATCTCTATTATTATCTGTTTACCTTTATCCTAGCAAGTGGTTACAATAATATAGAGACTAGCCAATCAGACAGACAGACAGATTCAGTTTTGATCTCTACTTGAAATAACAAAATTCTTTCTATATAGATAACAAGGCAGAAATAGAACTTTGCAATGGAATATTTAGCCTGACAAGAAAAGATGAGAAAAAAGATACAAAAGAGGATATCTAGCAAAAGTCATACAATTTGAACGCTATTCTTCCTGTAGCCCATGCCTCTCAGAGAGATCCATGCTTTTCTACATATGCCAAAAATTCGCCAAACTTGCTAAAAAAGAGTATAGATCAGATATTTTAAGTTTCATCATTTATCTGAAATCTATAAAGTAAAAGGTATGACTGGAATTTATAATTAGCCCCCCAAAATACAATTACCATTGCCAAATTTGATTAATGCAAACATTGTTTTAAATTTTTCTTCTGTTTATGTAATTTTATTACATCAAATTTCTAGCCATTTTTAAAAAATTCTTTATGCATATTTCTCATTTATCTTTATACTTTCCCTGATTATACTGTAGGTAGAATTACTAAAAGCAGAGAGATACATTAATTGTGGGATTTACGT
The DNA here is from genome assembly GCA_004027655.1 of Graphiurus murinus. Classification (NCBI taxonomy): domain Eukaryota; kingdom Metazoa; phylum Chordata; class Mammalia; order Rodentia; family Gliridae; genus Graphiurus; species Graphiurus murinus. The sequence goes on from PVLC010010073.1 coordinate 21,291, forward strand.
TTGGTAAGTTCTTGAGACAGACATCATGGTTTTGAAATCTGGTACCAACACGTGTTCCCTGAGTTAATCTTACCACTTAGTACCTTATCTTGTTCACTTGTAAAGGGAAATAATAATAGTTCATTGACTTTTAAGATCCCATAGGTTGATATGAAGAAAAGTACTTTGACTATAGTATTAATAAATTAGAATCATATTTTAATATTTTGATATATTATTAGATTATCTTTCAGAAATTAGTTGTAGTTTTTATTTCAATGCTCAATATATTAAAGGTCAGTTTTCCACACTCATTATATTCATTTTTATTCTTCTTTGAGAATATAGAAGAAAATAATACATTCAATTTTGCAAATTTTAGTTACTAGAAGCTTACATTGCATAATTTTTTGCTTTATATGCTTTTCTTCTAGCTCTTTACTCATTTATGAGGGAATATGCAGGTTTTTAAAAAATCATTCTACAAAATTCTTTAATTTTAGAAGTAATATAGAAGTGTTCACCAAAAAATGATAAATATTTTCAGGATATTTTTCTTTTATATTTTTGCCCATGTTTTTGTTTTGATCCTGTCATCAAAATTACATGTTATTTTCTATGTGATCTCCCTTTTCCTTTGTTATTTCATTTTTATGACTGGACATTTTCATCTCAATATCTAAAATATATTAATTTGCATCTTTTTGTGGTTTTAATTTTTTATAATTAATTATGTTAGTTTCACTTGAATTCATGCTCTGATATGACACAGAGTATAACCTAATTGTTTTCTAATTATTTAACCTATTATTACAACTTTTCTGATATTTCATGTAATCATTGTCAATTTTTTAATTTTATATTGACAATTCCATTAAGTTGCCTATCACTTCAATCTTGGAGTAAAATGATACTTTTTTCATTATGCAGCCTTTTACAATACAGTTTGCTATCTAGAAAGAAGAGTCTATTTTCTTTTTAAAAAAATTCTATTCACTTTCATATTTTGTCTTTTGAAGCAAGGGAAACAATGGGGTGATATCTAGCCCTATGTACCCTATGATCTCAAGTGAAGTACTCTGAAGAATTTCTGCAAATATTTGCTTTTCTCATTAAAAGCAAAAACAACAATAACACTAACAAAAAAGAAACAACAACAATAACAAAAATAGATGAGCAGAGATCTAGTTTCTCAAATCTCAAATCTGGATTTTATTTGGCTATGTGAATATATGAGGTTAGATGTATAGAAGAGTCATCCTGTGAACAAGAGGATAGTATGAAACTGACCCCAAATCCTGGTATCACTGGGAATCTGAATTATACAACCCTTAATCATCTATTCTAACATTTTTCAATATTGGATAATTAAGGCAACAATAATATATGCAACATCTAGTCATGAATTCCAACAACTTATGAAGGTGTTTTCTCTCATTATACTGAAATACGCCTTTTTAAACTGAACACCTACAATAATTGACTTATGTCATTGACATATCAACATGAGAACTGAAACTATTTACAGCCACACAGCTTCTTGTCCACAATTAAATAAATTTACTACTCCATTGTCTGCATTTAATAGAAAGTTAATAGTCCAGAAGCTTCTTGTCCGAGGATAAAGTCTATACTTACAGCCCTCTTTATTTTTTATTTTGAAATGTCTTCCGATGTACAGAGATTACAACATGTACCATCAAGCCCAGCTAACTTCTAGTAGATTATAAGCCATTATAATGTAAAAAATTATGCAAATGTGAATTTTCTTTTTTAGTTTGCTCTTGTGCTTAACATGACACTATATTTCTGTTTACTTTTATACTCATGTATACTTATACTTATGTACAGAGTCTTGGATTAACCACAAGAGAAACTTGTAACCATAAGACAGTATTCTATACCTAAACTTGCAATGAATAAGCAAAGTTTCTTTTATAGTAATAATGTCCTGTCTATATTATATGATGTGAATGGGAAAAAATAAACTAACTCTCTGATAAACAATTTATAATAACCTTTTATTATTATTAACACAATTAAATCATGAATAAGAATGTATTGTCTTTTGTTTGACATAAGACAAAGGAATATTATTAAACAATCAATTTCAAAATAATTTAAATATATTTATTTAATATAATATGTAATATTTTAGTACATAATAATCCATAATCCTCAGTATTTTTCTAAATCTTCAGTAAAATAACATCAAAATTGGGTGACTTTAACTGACAGAAAATACTAGATTATCTAATGTACTTTTAAAATTCTTATTCATTAATGTGTCTTTTCTAGTTCTGATCCTGATGATTATTGGCTGGTTCTCCATTTTCTAAAATAATATACTTTTTAAAAAAGTACTTTAGAAATGAATACATGTGCATCCCTATGGAAATGACCTCCCCAAGAGATCAGCTTTGTGAAAGATGTTAAGCCTTTTTCATTCCTAATTAACCCCCTACCCAGGCTTGATACAGTTTCTCAATCATCATAAAAGCCACAGATTTCTTCTTTTCTTTAAACATGCCAGAGAGCAATGGCTCCTGCTGTGACTAGACAAAAGCAAAATGCTAATACAAAGTTAGCCATGACCTTTATACTCCACCAGAGTCATCAGGCAGTAGCTACTTCAAGAACACAGAGGAAATAACAATATTCAAAATGGTAATAAAAGCTCTGTTCTAATTAGAAAAAAAGATATGCAATTCCTTATCTGATACTTTCACTTAACTTGCAGGAAGCCAACAGAAATTGCTGAACGTGTTAAATGGTTTATTTGACCTCTGTGTTAAAATTATCAAATACCTACCAAGGTAGGCAATTAAAGTAGGCTAGTTAAGGGTTTGAAATCAGTGAAAATATCATTCTCAAAAGGAATAGACATTTACTTAATTCTAAATGTTCTTAATTCTTGATGTTCTAGTCACATGTTTTTTCTCATGTCTTACACATTCTCCTGAGTCATATTTAGTCCCTTATGCATCATAGGAGACCAGATGACTCTTTGAAGGGTCCAGAGGAGTTTCTCTTGGGGGAGAAAAACAACTCAACCCTGGCAGAGTCCTTGGTTTAGATGACAGAAAATAATTTCAGCAAGAGCCAGTCAGAGACACAGATTTATTTAGGAAAGCTAGATATCCAGATTTAAGGGTGAATGCTGGCAATCTCCAGAGTGAGAGGCACATTTTGGTGAACGGTGGGATGAGATAATGATCAACATAACAGTCTGATCCAGATATCCAGTGATTCCAGCACCTCAGCTTTAAAAATCCCCAATCTTTGCCTTCATTCCCCTTTTTATAGAAAACCCTAAAGCTCCTGTCAGCTCTGCAAAGGCAGATCTTAGATCATTACATCAGGGAGAAACTAACACTTTTCTTGATTGGGCACAAAAGTATGCCACACACATTAGTAGAGATACCTGTTGAATTTGTGGGAGACTATCTCTTTCCAGTTCATCTGGATTGTCCTGGCCAGTATCCCCTTTGCAACAAACTGACTAAAACTACAAGAACTCATTAAAAACAAAAAATAAAAGTGCTATTTTAAATCTTGCTATGAGAGCTAATATTTTCCAGTGTTCTGTAAATTAGACCTTTTATCAAAGGGGCAATAGAAATAGTTTCTCTCTAAATTAAATTAATGTCCATGTGGTGTTATATTAAACCTCATCTGTCCCAAACTCCAAAGACATTTAAAATAAAAGAAAATATTCAAAGATGTTTAACAGGATACTTTCAAATATGGAATAAATATATTTGAATAACATCCATTATGGGAAAGCTCAGTCAAAAGGCAGCTTTCTGTTGGGATCAAAGAAATCACTTTCTTGATTATTGGAGTAATTCCACCCATAAACCAAGATAGATCCTATAGACAGCTGCAACTATACAATTAAAATACACTGATTGGTTCATTACCAATAGGAGGTGGAAGAAAAAAACAAGATGGCCAGCACCAAATGGCATCCAATGGCTATACGGGGCCAATCTTTGTCTACGGCTACCCCTAGGCTGAATAGTAAGATGTAAGTTAGTAAATGCTTGGGTAAAAGGATGCTGGAATAAGACTACAGATTGACCAGCTAATCAAAATTTAAAACATTGGTGGACATGTTAAGTCTTCCACTGGTATTTTCAGGGCATGACAAGTTCATTCCACACCTCAGAAACTCAGAATTGGTAAAATCCTTGGCTTCCACAAGGGAAAAAAAATCAACACGTGCAAGTCTGAGACAAAGACAAAGGTTTATTCAAGGGAGAATGTGGGACTCCTTATGAGGGAGAGAGCAACTTTGTGGCCTTTACAAGTTCTTTTTTATAGGAGAAGATGGGTAGGGGTGGGTGTCAGAGATGGATGTGTGATTTTTCTTTTAGAATCCTCAGGTTTCCTGATATTTCATTGGTTGGTGCTGGGTGATGAGTGGGCTTTGTTTGCCAAACTTCTCAAGAATTTCAGGTGGAACAATGGGCCATTATGATTAAAAGTGCGGGTCTATTGAGGATTTTTGTCTAAGAACAAATGGGTCCTATAGGGAGAAGATAAGGATTATGAAGTTTCTACATTTTAAAAGTACAGTTTCTTCTTCCTTTCGAGTTTATCTCCTTTCTACCTATAATTTTTATTTTTTCTTTACTACTTCAATATGACCATCTAGTTTCTATACTATTTCCCTGAGCTAGGTTCAAATATGCAATATGGCATACAAAGTCCTTTTGTAAGTATACACAAAACGCTGTAGATGACACAGTTGAGAGCATTTCACTGTTAAATGATGAGAAAATTAATCATATAAAACTGAATGGCCCTTGATATATTAACTGCAGTACAACACAAGGGGGTCTTGTGCAATTATTAAAGTAGAATGTTGTGTTTATATTCTTGATAACTTTAAGAACGTATCTTCTACATTTCAAGTCCTTCACTCCCAAATTAATAGGTGATTAATCTGTCAATTCAATTCTGTTCAATTCTGTCTTAAATTTCAATGACCTATTAACTTCCTGGTTTTCTGTAACATATTGGTAGACAAATGTTCTTATTTTCTTAGCCAGTGTATTTTGCATGGAGATACTTCTCTTTTGTTTGATTTACTGTTGTTGTGGGCTAATTTCTCACATGCTCTTGTCTTCTTTTTCAGGCTATAAAAGAGCAATGATTCTACAGTCAGTGAACCCTTACCTTCCCATGTTTCCATTATATCAATTAGGAGGAGGCTTTAATTCCATGGCCAGATAGGAACAGCATCCCTTACAAGCCAGAAACAGACATAGAAGATGTTCCTAAATCCTTCAACAACCCTTAAGATCAAGGGATGAATGTCTGAAGGAGGAAGGATGAAATAGGACAGAAGAAATAAAAATAGGTAGAAATGTGATAAAAAGGAAGACTGGAAGAACAGGAAAATGTAACTTTAAGAGGAAAGCCTGTGGCAAAACCTGTTAGAGCCAAAAATGCCTGTGTAATTTATAAGTGACCCTATTTGCTTTGGGTATAGAGATCATTCAAAAAGAGGAGCTTATTTCAGCACCACCCAAGAGAGAAATCTTCTCAACATTGTTGGTAGTCCTTAAATAGTTCAAAAGAATTCCTGCTGATAAGACAGTGGTTGGGACCAGGAACACCCTAAATTACCTTGTGACTACCCTAAATTACCTTATACACTTAATCACCTTATGACTATCCTAAGTCACTTTGTGACTTGACTGTGCTATAGTTAAATATAAATTGTTTTCTAAAGATCTCATTTATTAATATTTGGGGCTGATGTAATTGAGTCATGAGAGTTATAATCCCAGCAGTGGATAAATCCATTGTAATGAATTTATCTGAGTGGTGACTCAAGGCAGTATGATGTTGCTGAAGGTGGATTCCTGAGGGAACAGTCTGGGAGATTATATAAATGGCTCCCCTTTTTCTGTTCTATTTCTTGCTTCTGACTGGTGCTTGTCTCTGCAGTTGTCTTTTGGGTTGAATGGCCAAACGTGGTTCATTGAGATCCTTGGAGTAGATGCTTTCACCCCAACTTTGTTAACAAAATATCTTTGAAGGCATGTTAGCAGTCTTGTGAAAGGGCAGCATCTTTTTTCTAGTAAGCATAGAAATCAGCCCCTAAAGATGCTTGCCCTCCCTCATGTTTAGAAAATTATATGAACTTTTATAGTCACAAAAAAGGAAGTCATAATCCAATACATTTACCAAATACATTGATGGGAATATAAAACAATTGACAGGGAACACAGCAGGGGGACTTCTTCTATAGGTTTCAGATGTCACCTTATAACATTCTTGGCTTTAGGATTGGTGGAAGCCAGAGGTGTGCTAAGAGTCATGACATAGTATATGAAATTTATCTAATGGCCACAAGAATGTTAAGAGATATACAAAAGGTAAAAAGCTATTAAAGGATCTAAGATAATTCTGAGGTTCAACCTACAACATTCCATCTCTTTACTATCATGATGTTCTAGTCATCCAAGGTCAGTCCATCTGCAGGATGTTTAATATGGATAAAGTTTCTTCAGAGGACTTCAGTCCACATTATTTTATATTGCAGTTTTAATGATAAATGAATTAATTAAGATTACAATATAAACATTAGAAGGAAAGTTGTATTTTTTTCTGAGAGTATATAATATGATCATCTAATATAGTCTGGGAGTTCAGAAAACATTATCTAGAAATGGGTCCTGAGAACTAACGATTGAGGCAATATTAACTATACAAAGATATAAAGAGAGGTGGCATCTGTTTTAGTCAACATTCTCACTACTATATTCCAAAGACCTGACCATATAACAGAATAAGAAATAATTATTTGCTCAGAGTTTCCTTGGGGATTTTTAGGTTCAGTCCATGTGAGTCTCTGGACCTTGGATCTCAGAGCCTGGTGGGAGGAAGGAGAGAGAGAGAGAGAGAGAGAGAGAGAGAGAGAGAGAGAGAGAGAGAGGCTTTGCTGCTCATATCATGGAAACCATGAGCAAGATAGTGAATAGGGGGAGGAAGAATCAATATATAATTCCGAAGGCTGCAGCCCCAGAGACTCCTCCTTAACAAGCAAGCCCTTCTTCCAACATTGGGACCTTGTTTCCATGAGGGCTTGGGGGACATTCCAAATCCAAACCACCACAGTGTCATAGTGTTTCAGCAATTGGAAGCTCTACGATAGGTGAAAATTTAGAAGAACAGAAAATTAGCTGAATATAGATGCTAAAATGTGGTGTGGAATGCATCAGGAAAGTGATATACAACCAGTCTGTACAAAGTCTTTGAGGTTATGTGGAAGATGTGACATATCTTATATAAATGGAAAAGGTTTAAAGATTCCAAATAGCACAGTTAAAGAAAACCAAAGCTGAACAGTAGTTAATGCAATAAAAAATTAACTACTGAGAATAGAATCATATTCTGAGTACAATAATACAGAGAATTTGTGGCCAAGAAGGTAGCATTTTTAGGTGGAAAATTAATGGGCAGAAACATCTCAGGTAAGAGGAAATTCTGGCTCAACCATTTTGACAGGTTTCTTGCTGAAGGTGCAGCAGGATGATCAGATATTAGCTGGGAGGTGATGAGATGAGAAATTTAGATACTGAGAGTGATCATGTATCAAAGGTGGGGAATTCTCACTTAAACTCATTTAACAGGATTCTTGGTTCAACTGGGAAACACAATCCCAACAAGAATGATTATCAGTGCGGAAGTCTAGATGCTTTAGAGGAGCCTGATTAGATTTTGGTAAAAGGGAGAGTATTTCTCACCATTAAACAGTCTAGTATTCGTATTTAAATATTTTTATTTATGCACTGTAATTATACATCATAGTGAAAGTCAACCAAATGATGCAAACATAAATGGACTCAGCACTTGGTGTGCTTCTGTCTGCATTCCATACTGTTCCCATCTATGATACACATTTTAGAAAGGTTTTAATTTAAAAAAATTAAAAGTATCCAGACACTAAATATAAATAATAATACTGGAGTTCCACATAATTCCTCCCATAAACAGAAACAAAGTGAATGGGAAGAGAAGAAATATCAGGGAGAAGTAGAAAAATATTCAGGGTTGAGTAAGGAGTAGCATTTGCAGGAAGCTCCCAATAATATGAAGGACACTTTATTGTGCTATCGCGATATGCAAATCTAAATTATATTACTAAGTCAATTAAAGCAATATGACTACATTTTTAGCATTGATTACATGGGTAAATATTTTAAATTTTACTTTGCTTTTATATCTATCTAGCTATAGATATAAAATATAATGCTAGAGTGATGTAATTAGTTTTCAAATGGAATTTCCTGAGCCAAGCTCAAATTTATCATTGCATAGATGCAGAAAATACAAAGGTCTCATTTTTTGGAAAATAACATTTTAGTCAAGGAAATGGATGCCACTATGTTGGGAATAAAAAATAAAATAAATTGAATGAATCACTGAATTACTAAATTCAATAAGAATACAAAGTACCTTAACATCTGCTCATGTTAAAACTCTTCTTTGGGGTGAGAGTGGCAGTTTTTAGACATTGAGTTCAATGCCTAATGACATAGGGAATTGGTAGGTTAAATAAAAATGGACATAAAATTGTCTGTTGTGGACTACTTAGCATCTATAAATGATTAAGAAAAAATTAACCATATTAAAAGTTATCCTCCTCTTTCCAAAAGGGAGAAAAAATGATATAAATGTTCACCTGTCATTTTGAAATAAGCTCTTGTCCCCAAAACTTTTGCTCTGATGACATTAAGATAGAAAGAAATGTCACTGATGTCTCTACCCTCTGGACCACAGGTCTTAGGTTACATAGTTCAAGTATAGCTTTTCTCCCTGGCTGATAGAGCTATTCTCTTATCGAGTAAGACACAGGAACTACTATAATTACAAAAACTAAGATCCATTTATATTTAGAAATAAAAAACAAGTTTGACAATCTGGATAATGTTAATAGTATTTTCCGCCACTGTGTTTTTTTTTTTTTTTTTTTTTACATTCACCTTAATATGGAGATCAATTTTTAAGGATATGAATTCAGAGTCAAGGAACGTTTAAAAGATTTAGCATTGACACATTACAATGAAAAATATGTTCCAGCAAATTGTATTATGAAAGTGAAAACACTGGAAATATGCTTTCTTTTCTTGATTGTATTTGTGACAATTATGAGCTCTTTAAAAGGAGACCCATCTTAGCAGGCATGCAATAAATCTTAAGTTTATATAAACTACAAATACATCATAATACAGCCTGCTGTGCAATATAGTCTTTGACTTATGAGGCAGTTAGTCTGAATAAACCCATCAAAAACTGAATGTATCATACATCAAATATTCATTTAATATACCTAACTTACCCCAAGTATCATGGTTTGGCATTTTGGCACATTGTGGATTGTGGGTTATTTACCCTGGTAATTTTGTGGCTGACTGGGAACAGCAGCATTTCGCCACAGCCTTGATTATCCTACCACAACTTACTAGCTGGACAAAGATCAGAATGCAAAGTCTGAGGTATGATTTCTGCTGGATAGGTATCAATTTCTTACCATTTTAAATTTGAAAAATCATATGTCTCACCATCAGAAGTCAGAGTCTGTTTGTATTAATGTACCACCCATTACACCACAAGGAGAATGGATTTACCAGATTGCCTGAAGTTTTAGTTCATTTTATTTGGCTCTTCATCACATGGTTTGTTCAATATTAAAAAATTGTCTCCAACAAGCCAACTTTTTGCCTAGTACCTGCCTTTGTAGTTACTCTTATCTTTGACTTCAAATACATTTTATCTCACCCCTTTATTATCCAGGTGCCAAATCTTGACAACATGGCTTAAATCCCACCTGTTCTATAATGATAATGTTTTTATTATATTCTCTCTCATTCTCTCTCTCTCTCTCATATTCTTTCTAATACAGTAAAGTTTTTTTTTGGCACTGGAGATTCAACTCAGCTGCATTTTATTTTTTATTTTGAAACAGGGTCTCACTAAGTTGCTGAGGTTGGTTGCAAACCTGTAATCATACTGTCTCAGCCTCCCAAGTACAGGGAAGAAATCTAATATGTTGATTTAATGTAGACTATCATCAATCAGCTCAGTCAACTCAGTTGCAGGGCTTGACTGTACTTGAATCAGCTCCATATATGTTTTAATTACAGAACAAAATGTGGGGTTGACTACTATCTGGGACATATTCTTCTTAAGGCAAGGATCTAAAATATATTATATAGTGGGGGCAAAGAAAGCATGACCAGATATCAGGGAACAGGCTTTATTTAAGAATAAAGCCTGGAAGGGGGAATCTGACTGGGGAGAGAGGCCATGAGAGTCAGAAAGCTAGTCTTCTTATAGACTAGGGACTTTTTATGAGGCAAAGAGTGTGTGGGGAGTACAGGAATAGTTGTGAAAGCCACTCGTTGTTGTGCAAGTGTCCAGGTCATCTCAGGGCAGGGCAATGGCTGGGGACATTTCTCTTTCTTTGTCTCTTTGTTCTCAGTCTTCTCTGGCATGACCTCATGGCCAGACCACACAGTCAGATCTCACAATGCCCACATGTAGGTGGACTAAAGTTTCTTCTCAAACTAGTATATCAAGTGTTATTTGATGGAAATATGCTTTTTTTCATCATATTCCTTTGAGTAAAATAAATCACTTACCTAAGCCTGACATTGGAACAGGAAAATATATTTCAGTGTCTGGGATATATACTGTTATAGGATAATTTTAGAAGGAAGAGAGCCAGTATTCAAACAATAATACCAATTACCCCTATTGTACTCTTGATGACATGTAACTTTCCTCCTATGTAAAACATAAACTTGGTATTTTTCCAGGAATAAAGCAAATAAGTCTCTCAATTAAGGAATAATATGCAAAGTCTTATACCTCATGAATTCCATCAGGTCCAGATACAACTCCTATGAACTAGAAACAAATGAACTGGAAAAATAATTCTCATTCACATCCAATATGTTATATTAAAACAGGGATACTACAGCATCTAAATGTATCGAGTCGGATAGAAGAGAAAGAGATGACACTCAGAGTCACTGCTCCATGGCATTTATCTCCGAATGTACAAAATTTTCTGTGATTAGACCATAATTCTATGCCCTGATTGTAGAACACCAATCCTTCTTTCTGAAAACTTTATCTCTGCCCTGTAGGAGGCTCTCTTTTTCTGTCACCTTCTTCAACTGTATCAGAAAGGTCCAAGGCAACCTGTGTCCACCCTGGCAGCTGAGCAATACTGCCTGTTGTTTCCATTAAGACAATGAGGGTAAGGATTGTTTTGTCTTATAGTTCATCTTTCAAATCAAGATTGTTCTTTGGGAATATAATCTGTAAAACCTTTTTTACTTTTAACTATTTGAATTCTGTTAGCTCTTTGTGCTTATAAACATCTATTTTGAGACATGACTCTTGTCTAGACTTGATAGGTATGAAGATCCTATCAGCTTTCTTTTGAACCTCGTATTTGGTGTTTTCCCTGATAATAAGTCAATGAGGAATCTTAGCAGAGCCTGATGACTGTTTCCTACCTCTCCTGAGTTTGATGTTTGTCCCAGGGCTTGTCTTCATTGGCTTTGCCTTTTCTCAATGACATCTGCCTTTTCTCAAATTGATGTTATTCTGATTGGAGCTGAGTGCATCTTTCAAACAGGCAAGTGCTAAGTTTTGTCAACTTTCTTTTTGTCTCTTCACTAATTTCTAACAGTCTGAGGTCATCTGAGCACATCTCTTTCTTGTGGTATTATATCACAGCTGATAAATATAGGCACACAAATGCTTTAAGTACATAACCTAAGTTTATGATTGGCTGACGTTTTCCCAAATATTTCAGCTTAAATAACATAGATTGTCAATTATCTAAGCATGGTTTAGATAAATATTTTCACACTCTCTGTCATTCATCCCAAAGCCAGTAGCACATATTCTGGTTTTCCATGTGCTGGGTGGTGGCACAGTCTAGTATTAATTTATGTCTGAGAGTCCTACACTAACAACAGTCTCAAAATATCAGCACTTTGCAACACATTTATGTCTCACTCATGTCACAGGATGACAAGTTGGCAGCTGTGCTCCTCAGAGCTGTTCTTCAAGCCTTCTCATTCTGAGACCAAAAAGAGCAGCCCCTAGCTGGCACATGGTCTTCTCTCTGGAAGAGTGAGAAATAAGAATGGAACTGAGGTTGACTATCCAATCATATTTAAAGTCCGTTTTGATATAAATTTCACATTCATTCATATTCCACTTATCAAAACATAACCACATGAATAAAAACCTAAAAATCAGTGAGGTGAGTGCATAATTCCCACCCACAGAGTGCTTCAAAAAGTTAGAGGATAATTAGTGGGTTGATATAGGTCTATTATGTTAAAGAGAAAATAGTTGAGACAATAATCTATTCTGTGGGTTACTTCAATGATCTTTGTATGCTCTAAATCCTTACTCTTTTCAGCTATAAACTTTTGTTTTAGGTTAGGAAATTTTGTTTTTCCAAAAGGATTGTAACTACTTTGATGCTAATTATAACTTCCAAGACTTTCAGTACTTTTATAGGGATGCAATTATTTATTCATCATGAGGCTATATCAGTTTCAGTACCACCCTGTTTTTGTTTTAGGAATTTAAGCTATATTTAGTAAAGTGAAAATTTAAATATCAAGAAACATATCTGAAAAAAAACTCATGGAAGGAAGCCATAAAAGCTTTGCCCACAGTATCACTTGTTTGAATTTCTGATACAAGGAAGTATTAGTTTGGATTAGAGAAAAACTTTGAGCTGAAAAAAATATACTGGACATTTTGTGCCTCATAAATGATTATCTGGGCAGCTCTTATGTCACTGAGGATCTTCTAAAACTCCTGAAGTTTCAGAGTTTGGGGTTTTGCATATTTTAAAAAATTTTTAAGTATAACCATATTCCAGCTCCATATGATCATGGATTTGTGATGCATGATTTTCTATTAGTAAATATTAGCTTATTCATTCAAGAAATAAATTATCCTTATATACACAATTTTCCATATATAATAAGAAATACTTATGTCATAAATGGACAAGCAGTAGAGTATTGAATTTAAATTATATAATTATCTAAAAAAGTAGCAATATAACACAATATGTATATGATGAAACAATTTGTTAAATGCAAGATTAGAAGTATAATGGAACAATATGTATGTAGGACCTGGGCGATGTGGGTTGATATTATCTGCCTGAGGATATGAGGGAAGGCTTGAGTAAATCATTGCTGAGCCATCTTTTTCAAAATTAGTGAAAGTTCAATAGTAAAAACAGGGTAGGTGTTCTAAGGGAGAAGAAATATTATATACATATATAAAGAAAACAAGGTATACAATATTATGGAACATTGATTCTTATAATTATGATAAGTTAATATTGCTAAAATATAAAGAATGAAGTGAGATGTAGAGAAATAAATTTGGAAAGCAAGGGGAGGCACAGATTATTATAGAGTTAAAATATCATGTTGCACAACTTAAAATCAATCATTAATGAATTCAGGGTTAAATATAATCTCTACATTTCAAAATGTACACGTTTTAGCAATGACAAAGTTTTAGGCCTCTTGATAATAACTCATCATTTTATCAAACAGATATATGTTTTTTATCAATATCTTCATTGAAGAATCTAAGTATTTAAGACAGAATTTTTAGATGTTTAAGAATCTGATATTTAAGATTTAAAGGATTTTTAAACAGTATTATATGCTTCTGACCTATATTTATACCATCAGTGATTAAACAAATTCAAGGAGCCTCAAATTGGATCAGAGATTTAAAAGTCAAAATAGTTCAATTTATGAATTTGCCTCCAAAATCTTAGCAACTTGTTTTTTTTCTTTTGTTTTGGTTTTTTCTTAATACTATGGATGGAACCTAGGCACATTCTGCCTCCAAGGTATACCCCTAGCCCTTTTTATTTTTAAACAAGGTCTTGCTAGGTTGGTGAGAGTCTCACTAAGTTGCTGAGGCTGGTTTCAAAACTGTTTTCCTCTTGTCTCATCCTCCCAAGTACTGGGATTATAGCAATGCACCATCATGCCAGAGGAAATTCTATCAGTTTTGAGATAAAAGTTTTTTTTTTTGTTTGTTTGTTTTTTAGTTTAACCAGCTCTACTTGAGTAATCAGAGACACACATATATGATAGAGGGTTTATAATTTACACTTCTAAATTAGTAAACCACTTTTGAAATAGTGACTGAATTATAGAAAATGATTCTTTAGTCCTTGAAAGTATGATTATTGAGTGACAGCATTTTCTCTATGGAAAATTGGTGTAGCATGAATCTACTCATATGACAATCAAGTCTAAAGCTGAAAACATCAAACTTCCTAAAAAAAAAAAAAAATGAAGCTGTTTCAAATTGATTTGGCTTTTGTCTCTTGTCCAGGAAGAAAGAAATTGCAATATTGTTAATCTCACTATAAATATTAAATTAACAAGCAAATGGACATGGTTTGAGTGTACTCCTCAACTCTTCATGTGCTTCGTCTTCATTGTGGAAATATTGAGGTGGCGATACCTGTAGGAGGTATAACAAAGTGCAAGGAAATGAGGTGATTGGGAACAACATTCTTGGAAAGAATTAATGCTGATCTTTCAGACTGAGTTAGTTTTCATGAGAACAGATTATTATTAAGTGGGGCCACCACATACTGTTATTCCCTTATGTATATACTCCATTCTTGTTTCTCAGTCATGTTGTGACTTAGCTGATGACAGCCCTCACCAGGTAAACAAAGGAAAAGATATCTGGTCATATTGTTCTTTAACCTCCCAAACTGTGAGCTAAATAAATATTTTTTAATCTAAATATCAAGTGTTAGGTATTTTCATACAGCAATAAAAAACAGACAAATATACTTTCTAAAATTTACTTTAAATGATGTAAATATCAAAATGTCTATTTGTTTTATTTTGTAGAGCTGAAGATCGAGCCCAGGGCCTTGTAACATAAGCACTCGACCACCGAGCTACCTGTAGCCTATCAATTTTGCTGTAAATTTTTTCACAGGTAGAATTGAATCTGAATTATAGATTTGGTATACAAACTTCCATATTAAAGAACAAAGTGGAAGCCTGGTAAAACTACCCTTTTGACTTAAATTTTTTTGTTGTATATTCATATACCTCAACTGAGCTGTTTCTTAATGTAGGCCCACAGTTTTATATTTCTTAATGTTGGTTAAAGGCCTACCACATTATAACTACTAGCTTATTATATAAGCATGTATTTATTAAGAATAAGGAAATGAAATGTAGTGTCATTAAATATTAAATTTGTTCAAGGGTTACCAGCTAGATGATATCAGATTGGACTTGAAAACACAAGAGGATGCCCAGTGACTTTTCCTGACAATGAAAACCTAACAAACTCACTGTGGGTTGACTTTTAGAGATAAATAAAAAGTTACTTGAAAATACCAGTTCTCTATAAAGCTAGCATGATTGTCATTTAAAGTTTTGTTCTCTTGCCATTAAAGTTTAGAAATGCTTTCTTGAGATTCCTTTATGCATATTAATAAAACATATCCTTCTTTATATTACTTACAAGATAAATTTTAAACTTTTGATTTTAAGGTAATACATCACTTCTGTTCCCAAACTACTATACAATGTTAATCTTTTATAAGTTCCTTAATTCAAAACCTTTTACTTTTAAAGTGGATTTTTAATTGACCATGGAAAATATATAATATGCTTATTGTATAAACATCTAATAATTTGGGTTTAGAGGAACAGTAGGATTGATCAAATCAGTAGAAGAGTTCATTAAAAGTGAAAAGGGATAAAATTATGCTTTAAATTACAGGAAACTAAAAAAGGTATGTGATAAATTAAGTGATTACAATTTTTATTTCCTTAAGTTACCATTTAGTGGGTCAAAAAGCAATTGTATCACTATCTTTTTAATAGCTTTTTATTCTAATCCCTTAGTTGAATAGATCTATTTTTTAAAATAATTACCTACTCAACAATTCTGTTAGATAAAATACAAAGGCAAAAACCTCATCACTATAACAAATTTTAGCAATGAAATCATATACACAATTCCAGTAATTTCTCTAGTCCAACATCTAATTATGTACATGCCCATTATTTATTTCACAGAAGTGAATGTCAAGCTAATTAGGACTTTTATTAGGCTCTTCATCCACATTGAAAATAGACTGTGGTCAGATTTTCTGGTAAATTGGAACTGCACTTCATGAATTCTCAGATTGTGTTGTTTGAATTTGTTGCTGCTATAGCACAAATCTCTTAAACAATGGTCAGTACTATCCTGAAACTCTTTTTAGTTTCTTGACTTATTCAACCCTTGATGAGACCAATAAGTTCTCTATGTACCTGGCATGAGCCTCTTTCTTCTTTTCTCCATAATGCTGCCACCACAATTAGCTTCAGAGAAGAACCTGAACTCAAACCTCCTTGCCCCTTCATCTTTGGGAACCAGTCATCATTGGACTCCAAAGAAAGTCAGGGCTATGTTGCTTCCCCAGGAACACGTCTCTACATTAATCTGAACATACTTAACCTGACCTCACACTCTGGCTTCTGAAGTCCTTCTATTGTGTACTCTATATAACATAAGCCATTTTTTTTTTCAGTAAAAACACACTCCTAACCTTAAATTCTCCTCCCATAATTTTCACTTGCTTGGTCCAAATCATACCTGGCTTTCATCTGAGATTATAATTTTATTTGTATCCCTTGAAAAACTTAAACTAATAGTGGATGATTATTTTTCTTGTTCATATTTCTCACATTATCTCTTGTTCATATTTCTCATAATATCATTCCACCTACCTGAGTTTTCCTTTTCCCACAGCTTTGAAACACTTCTCATCAGACTTCATTCCTTGCTCTTCTGTTTTATCTGATATACAGATTCCCTTTATTCTTTGATATTTTAACTCTTCACTCATGGAAACACATTCTAACACTGATCCTTTTATACTTATAATTTTTATTAGCATACATGCAAATAATCTTCCACTTCTAAGAACGGGTTATCAGTGCTTCTAACAAATATTCTGATTGTCTCCCAGTCTTGTAAGAAGTCACCTCCCGGTCTCTTTGTTTTATAGTAGCCATCTGCCTTGCTCTGGTGTATGAGTTGTGAGTAGAAGTTACTTAAGTGTGCCTTGAATGTGGGATTTCCAACACTGAGTACAAAGAGCAATCCTCTACTGCTCTGATATGTACATGCAATAAGAGCAAGAAATTAACTTTGATTATTTTAATCTGATAATTATTACTTACTTAATTTTCTGCACTATAACTCTCTCCTCCCTTCCCTCTCCTCTCCCCCCTCCCCCCTCTGCCCTTCCCCATCTCCTTCCCTCTCCTGGCCTCTCCTTTCCTTTCCTCTCCTCTCCTCACCTCTCCTCTTCAGCCTCTTTTTTTATTCTCTCTTGACTTTTGCATTGTATTCTTTCCAAATTTAAAATATGAATTAGTGCTATTACCTACCGCTTTTTTTTTTTTTGGATAAGAAAATGAAGGCAAAGGTATAAAATACTTTACCTCAAATCACACAGTCAGTTGGTAGTGGAGGTGAGATAAGGACAAGGGTTGATTCTGGATTCGAGAGATCTATGTTCTTACTAATACTTATCTTGCCTTCCACAATATATTGGAAACAATGTTTGCAGTATGAATCAGAGCTAGTAGGAATAAGGAAGGTTGTACTTCTTCCTGATGTTTTAAAATTCAGATCTGTTATGCTGCTTTCTACCCAGGAAAGAAGATTCCAGACTTAAGTTCATTTGATCATGTTAATTCATGTGCTGGGGCTGTAAAGAATATGGCTGTACTACACTGTATTATTTTTTGTAGTCAGTTAATTGTTATAGTCACTATAACTATTGTGTTTTTACACACAATTGTTGTTTAACAATGGTGTTTTTAATAATGAGTATGCCTACTTTGGGATTTAGAAATAACTTGTTTTGATACAGCTATACCTCTTTTTATTATTTGACTTTATCTTTTTCCTTTAAAATAGAGGTTAGTACATCTAAACAACACTGAGTTACAGTGAGAATTTAGTGATGTATGAGGCTCCCTTTCTGGTGTTTAGTTGAGTTTTCCATAAACTGTTTAAGTGGGCTCATGCATTTAGTCTGCTTTTAAGAATCACCAAATGTATTTCAAGGCAAGCCCAGATTCATTAAATATTACTGACTGTGTAAAATTGTTTTAAACTTGTATCTAATCATGGCTTCAGACTTAAAGTCACAAATCCTCAATGAATATAGAAAAGAAACATTCAGAATCCACCAGAATGATAGGGGGAACTATATGTCACAAAATATATGTTACAGGAAAAGATGATGAGCTGTTTTAGGAAAAAATATGCTTATTAATGAGAAGGGGCCATGTTGTAGTGGGCCAGACTCAGGGTGGGCCTACCTGTTAGCATGGAGAAAATATTTGGAGAGAATGTAGGTTTGGTCTTTAAACTGTCAACATTTTAATTTCAGCATTCTAGAAAGAAGGCTGTGTTGTAAGAACTGTAAAAATTGTATTGCTGTGTAGTAAGAACTGTATCACTAGATGGCCTGGAAATTCTGCCTTTACAATCTTTTTATTTTTCTTACAAGAATCAAGCTAGATAAAGAGAATCTATTTTTCCTTGTGTGCAAGAGAGAAGCAAAACTCCAGGATACAAAAGCAGGCAAAGATGATGATGAGTTCAAAGGAGTGACTGCCAAGGGATTAATTTCCCCAAGATTGTCAGAGATCAAGTACAGTTCAGCAACTCTAAAGTGTCTGGCTCCAGAGAAGTGTTCTTCACAAAGCAGGTTATGCAGGTGGACTGATACAGAATAGAAGCAACTACACAAAAAGTAGTATTATCATAAGAGAACAATTAGGTCAGTGCTCTCTAGACCATGAGGCAGTAAGGCTTTGGTGAGACATTTCTACTTTGGAGTTCTTGCAGGGTAATGAGCTGTGGTTTTTATTTTTGATCCCAAAATCACTGGTCTCCAGTGATTCAAAAAAGTAGGGAACAAATTGTTAACGCGTGTTTCTTATGATCTTTAAACTAATAGATATCAAGGCACAGTTGGTTATGCTGAGTAAAGTATCTAGTAAATATTAGAGATCAAGAAATATTAGAGCCAGGCGTGGTGGCACATGCTTGTAATTCCAGTACGTGAGAGGCTAAGACCGGAGGATCTGGGTTCATGGCCAGACTCAGCTACTCAACTACTTAGTGAGGCCCTGTGCAACTTAGTGAGACCCTGTTTCAAAATAAAGAATAAAAAATAGGACTGCGGTGTAGCTTAGAGGTAGAATGCTCCTGGGTTCAATCCCCAGTACAGAAAAAAAAAGAAAAGAAATATTAGTTCCTTTTCTGAAAATTCTATAGCCTATTATATATAAGTAAGGAGTGGATTTGAAGTACAGATGTTTATTAAGGTAAGAATTACTACATTGTATGAGGCCCTATTTTTTGAGTGAGTCAAAAATAAACTTTTGCTGCTTAATGTAAGTTCGACACTTTTACTTTTTTCCCCACTAAAAGTCATAGTTCAACTAACTAGTTAAATTTCCACAATGGTTTTGTAAATTATGCTTGTTACCGTTTGCCAATATATGATAAAATTTATCAGCTTCCCGTGTTCTTTTGTAGCAAGCTGACTTTTCCTAGAAAGTGAACTTAAGTATTCTTAAATTTTAACATTACTGGCTGTGCAAACCTTTCTAGATTTTCAAAATAAAGACTCTATTGAAGGATTGTGAAATAGAAAAGGACTAAAAACATAAAGTAAAATAAAATTGATGGATTAGGTCAGTATTTCCCAGCAGAATATTTTACTCTCTTATGCTTGGTAGTTTCTTATCTCCGTGGACTCTACATCCAGTTTTTATCAATTACCTTAGGGGCACTTCTCTGCAAATACTTGCAATTCTGTAGACTCTTTTGGCAGACCTCCCTGTCACCTCTGGCTCTTTATCTCTTGATTCTATCAGAAGCTTTCAAGAGAACTGTTCTGCAGCCAACTCTGGGAACCTGAGCACTAGACTGTTTCAGATCTTTATTTCTGTGAAATAGCTGAGGATCTCAAGATACCAATTTTCAAAGCAAACACTATTTTGTAAAAGAAGAAAAGTCTCTTTGATTAACCCATGATAAGAAAAATTCTGTAAACTTTATTTTAAATTATTTATTTACATTCTTCTAAAAATTTCTATGGATATATATGTACTTTATGATATTAATTATTATTGCTGATTAAATTTTCAAAGACAACTTTATTACCTATCACCAGCATTTAAAATAATGTGTTTTTCCATTAAACAGTTTTTTATCTGCAATCTTCTTTTATTCACGAGCTTCATGTGTAGAATAAATTTGATTGGAATAAATAATATCTCTGTTATTTCTAGTTTTCAGTCAAAATTTAACATTTTAAAAACAATAAAGGAGGACAACAAATCACTGCGGTGTTTGAAGTGCTTTGTTGCATACATATGTGTAGAAATGACACATATTTTCCTTCTATCCCATTAGAGAGGTTTTATATGTGTTCATTTTTACATGCATCACTACTTTGAAATCATCAATATTAAACTCATGCAAAAAATATTAATGTCTTTAGGTCATAATAGGAAATCACATAAGTTTTGAAATATAAATTCATTTCAATATTTGGTTCTTTTTATTCTTAATTTTTTTTATTTTAAGAATTTAATTATTCTTCCATTTTCCCTGAGAGTACTTGCTAGTGGTGCTTGCAGTTGCAGAATTTACCCTGGGACAACTCACATATGACAGAAATTTATCACATGGAAAAAAATTAAATATTGATAGTATATTCATTTCTACTACATTCAGAATACAGATAAATTCTGTTTACAAATAATTCCAAGCACAGTTTTTGTATTTTATTTTCACATTGAAAACCAGTCATATTTGCTTCAGCCCCAAAAGCATATTTATGTAAAAATAAAGAAAGGACATCAGGGAAGCTGAATTTTTTCCCTAAATAATTGAGAAAAGGATTAAAATACATTCTAAGAAGGAAAAATCAACTACCAAAGTAGTTTCTTAAAATGAAAAGTTTAAGACCACATAGTGTAAAACTGAACTCTAAAAAGTTTTCAGTATTTGATAGCCTCAATGCTAATAAATATTTTTGTTCATATGGGTCTTCTAAGAATAGACTTTTCATATGCTATTGTTCACTCAGCAAAATTGAGCATCTGCTGTATGTCCAGCATTATTCTAGTAACTAGAAACCAACATAATAAATAAAATAGACAATATTTGTCTTTACCTTTCTATATTTTATACGTTAGTATAACTGAAAAAAATTTTAAAAGTTAAAATAAATGATATGATGAAGTTGAAGGACTCAGGTTACTTGATTCCAATATTTATAAAGCTTTAATTATTAAAACATTATGCTGCTGACAGAAAATTTGAAGCTCAGATCAATGGAACAGAATCAAAATTAAAAAAATAATAAACTATGCATATGTAGTCAACTGATTTTTCAACAAAGGTGTAAATGCGATTTAAGTGGAGACATAATGGTCTTTTCAAAAGATGGTGCTAGGATAACTTGACACCCATATGTCCAAAACAAACATTGTCTTCAACCCTCCGTTCTTTGTTTTTCTTTTTTATGTACTTTTATTGGTGCATTTTAGTCTCACATCATAATGTAGTTCGTAGCAATATTGATATACCACACCGCATTTGGTGTGTGTTCCCCGTGCTCTCTCCTCCCTCTAATTTTTTTTCCATACAAGATATTGAGTTGAATTATTTCCTTCATAATTTCCCCTCCCCTAAAAAAAACACACAAAAAGCAAAATACCACAAAAACACTCCTTTGCTGCACTGGATTTTCTTCTTCATTATATAAAGTCCCTTGTATCTCAATTATTTTCTATCTTACACATATGAGAGAAAGAATATGCCCCTTCACCTCA
Source organism: Graphiurus murinus (assembly GCA_004027655.1). Lineage (NCBI taxonomy): Eukaryota > Metazoa > Chordata > Mammalia > Rodentia > Gliridae > Graphiurus > Graphiurus murinus. Next base: position 43,262 of record PVLC010010073.1, read on the forward strand.
TTTCTTATTATATAAAACAATGAACTCAAAATCGATCATAGACTTAAATTTAAACATTAAAACTTAACAGTTCTAGAAGAAACCGTAAGACAACATTGCTGTGAAGTTGCATGTATGCGGAAAGTTCATTGTAATTGCCTCTGGCTAATGATATTGAACAACATTTCATCAATTTATTTGACATGTATATATCTTTGTTTGTTTGTTTGTTTTTGCGGTACTGGGGATTGAACTCAGGGGCATTCTACCTCCGAGCTATGCCCCCAGCCCTAGTTTTTATTCTTTATTTTGAAACCGAGTCTCACTAAGTTGCGGGGTGCCTCACTAGGGAGCTGAGGCTGGCCGCGAACCCGGATCCTCCGGTCTCAGCCTCCCGAATGCTGGGATTACAAGTGTGCGCCACCACACCCGGCTTGACATGTATATATCTTTTTTCATTGATTTTTTTTTTCTTTTTGTGGTACTTGATATTGAACTCAGGGGATTTCTAGCTCTCAGACAAACCCCACCTTCTTTTAATTTTTGAAATAGAGTTTCACTAAGTTGCTGAGACTGGCAAACATGGAAACTGCAATCGTCCTATCTCAGCCTCAGAATTATTGGGATTACAGACATGCTCCACCACACCCGGCTTTTCATTAATTTTCTATTCAAATCTCTGATCAATTACTAATTGTATCATTGTGTGTATTATTATTGTGTTTTGAGGTTATTTTACATATTGTGGGTAGGACCCATGATAAAATGTTTTGTTACAAATTTCCTCAAGATGGTGATGCACCATTTTGTTTTCTTAAAAATCATTTAAAGGAATTACTATCATTTATATGTATTCAAACTTCTCTTACTATTTTGATTCCTTTCCTTTTCTACATGAAATTTTAGAGTCAGTTTATAGATTACTAAATATAGCAAACAAACAAAAACCTACGTTACAATTTTTTTTTTAATTTTGGTATTGGAGATTGAGCCCAGAAACATCCTACCTCTGAGCTACACCCCCAGCTGTATTTTATTTTTTATTTGGAAACAAAGTTTCTCAAAGTTTTTGAGAGCCTCACTAAGTTTCTGAGGCTGACTTCAAACCTGTGATCCTTCTGTCTCAGGCTCCCAAATACTGGATTATAGGCATTCACCACCATGCACAGGAGTGTTGCATTTTTTATTGTATTTGCACTGAAACCTGTAGCTATTTTTTGAGAAAACTGCAATCATAATAACATTACGTTTTTCAATTTACAAATATCTGATTTAGCTCTTTCTTGATCTTCATTAGTGTTTTCCATTTTATAATTTTGAATAGAAGGGGTAAGAATGGACTCTTTGTTACTGATATTTGCAGGTAAGCATTTAGTTTTATGCAATTATGTATGATATTTATAGGTCTTTGATAGATGCCTTGGATTTTTTTTTTTTTTTGGCTTCAAATAGTAAGATGAATTGTGTTATTTCTGCTAGTATTTTCTGGAAACATTTAATAGAATGTATATTCTTTTTAAAGTTTTTCTGGAATGTGACAGCTACCCTATCTGAGTCTTGATTTTCTTTGTTATAAATAGTTTGATGATTAATTCAATCTCTGTAGCCCACTTAAGACTGATCAGCACATGTATTTCTTCTTGACCTTTGGAGTTTTTGTCTTTTTATTAATTTTCCATTCTACCCATGTTAGTCAGCTTTCTGTTGCTGTGATGAAAACACCTGATAAAAACAACTTAGTGAAGGAAAAGTTTATTTGGAATCAAGGTTTCAGAGGTTCAGTCCATGGTTGGCCTACTCCATTGATTTGGGTCTTAGATGAAGCTCAACTTCAGAATGGAAGAAAGCTGCTGCCCTCAGGGTAGCCAGCAAGGGCTAGGGCCAAGATAAACCCTTCCAGGAAACACCACAAGTGATCTACTTCCTCCATCCAGATTCCATCTCCATGTAGTCCATTTAGGTGTCAATAGAAAAATCTGATGAAGTAAGAGATACCATAATCCAATATTTGCCTAAAACCCCATTTCTGAACCTTGCTGTATTGGTGTCCATGCTTTCAACACAGTAACCTTTTGGGGGGCATTTGGGGTTCAAATAATAATACTATTTTAAGTGGTCATTAAATTTTTTCTCATAGTCTGTCACTACCTTTTAACATCTTTATGCCCTATAATAATGAGCATTCTTTCTCTCCTGTTACTGGCAGAAATGTTTTTCCTTTGAGCTAAAGGATTATCATTTTATGATACTAAAATAGCTTTTTGATTCATTTTCTCTATTATTTTTTCCAATGTGAATTTATTTCTTCCCTCTCTTTATTATTTCTTTATTCCACTTGTATTTAATTTATTTTCTTTTGCATGTTTATTAAGGTAAACATTTAATTCCTTTATTTAAGACCCCTCTGATTTTCCCCTGTAAACTTCCAATACCACAAAAATTTCTCTAGGCATTAATTGGCTATTGTATTTGATGTGCCATTTTTATTCCTATTCAAATTAAAGGCTCATTGTGGATCTTATGTCATTCTTTCTGATTACTTATTTAAAATAATTTATTCAATTTCCACATTCTGAAGGATTATTCTGGATCTTTCTATTATTTATTTCTATTTTAATTATTTTATAGTTATGACATTAGTATCTGTGATTTTAATCATTTTGAAATTCAAGATTTGTTCTATTTGGATAACATCATCTATCTTGGTGATTGTGACATGTGAATTTAGAAAATAAACATATATTCTCATGTTTTATGGTATATGAGATACAAATGTTAATTAGGTCAAGTTATTTGAGAGTGTTGTTCAGGTCTTCAATATTCCTACTTGTCCCTGCTTGAGATCCTCTGCTTTAGAGTCACTTAATATAAGATAAACAAGTACATTTATATTTACTTTTATCATAGCAAATCTATTACTTCCATCTTTTTATTATTTCTTTATTCCATTTTTTTTGCATGTATTGATACATTTTGGGGAGTGTCTGATACCATATTCTTCTGGCTCAGTCTCTCTTTTCTCTGAGTCTGGAATTCAAATTAACTGTATGCAACACTGTATGTTCTTCTCCCAAAGCTCTAATATTTTTTTAGGAGGGGGGCATTTTTCTCATGTTTTAGTTTGTGTAATTTGATTGCTTTGGCTTCCAATTAGGTAATTGTATCCTTATATAACACTGATGTGTGTCTGTGTTTTCCCTCAGCATCTCCATTTTACCTATTGTAGGTTTTATGTCTCGGTTGAAAGTCATTACACATTTTTCTTGTTCCATTAGGTAGTTTATGAAATTACTAATGCATTTTATAAGTTGTCTCTGTGAATGCTAACATGGGGTCTTCTCCTAGTCTGGCTCTTCTGATTAACTCATCTGTTGCTAATATGGCAAGAATATTTTTAATTGCTTATTTTGTGCATCTCATATTTTTATTACATGTTGAACACTATATGTAGAACAGTAGAAACTGAGTTATATGCTCAAGAAAAACTTTACTTTTGCAGTTTAACTGGAATTTTATCATTGCTTACCACTGGGAGTGATATCTTTACTAGTTTTTTATATCTCCTAGGCAGCTCTGGAACCAAAAGAAAAAGAAATTGAGCATGGTAGTGATATGATCTGGTTTATATCTTTGTTAAAAGAGAACTCTTCTTGCTCTAGGGAGACTGTCAGAGAGAACCCGAAGGCATCAATCAGCAGGACACTGGGGTAGTTTGGACAATGTCTGAGTATGTGAAAAGTTGTCAAATTCATGACATAGTTTAAAAGAATAATCGACAGACTTTTCTCATGGATTAATGCATATTGTGAGAGAAATGTTTAAAAGAAATTTCTAAATAAATCTCATGAGCAATTTGTTATACTGTGGTGACATTTACTGAGACATAAAAATAGGATAGGAGCAAATACTGCTCAGGAATGAAAGGAAAAAAAAAGTGAATCATTCTTTAATTTACATACCAAATAATTTTTGTAATTTCATTTTATTTGAAATGCAAGCTAGCAGCCCTCTAGGTGAATTAGAAATATAGTCCTTATTGAATTACGTGGAACAAAAGACTATAAATCGGAAATCACCATTTTGTGTGACAAATTATAGGGCAGATGAGATTTAGCACATTATGAAAATACTCAGGAGGAGCAATAAGCTTATTGACTTTAAATGTTGTACTTACAAAATGTGAGGAATCTTATGACAAATAAAATATATAAAATGTTTTTATTTTATTTTTATGCTTTTATTGATGTAGTGTAATTATACATCATAAAGAGACTCAAAGTGATACAAACATGCATACATACATCACTTGGTGTTCCTCATTCAATATACCTGTCTCCTTTCCCATCCTCCCTCCCATATATGTCTTAAGCATTTAAAACTTAAGATTTGAAGCAAGAATTAAGTTCAATATTTCCCTATTTCATTTTTCCGTAATACTTGATTGTCTTCGATTTAAAAATCTTAGTGTTAACACACTCCAGTTAGTAAAAAAATATTTTTGTACTTCAAGTATCCAAATTATTATACTTTTTCTCTTTATTACACTTTTTAATATATTTTTCCTCTGATACCAGTGGTTTTCTCTCTGAAATGCCCAATTCAAGGAATCATCTGGCAAAATTTTGTTCAACAATAAATAATCAACTCACCTATGGTCTTCTCATAGAAACTTTCTTGCAACATTGCAAAAAGCATTGACACACCCTGTCCTCTGTCTTCAATTATTTTCTGCAGCTCTCTTTTCTTTGTATTTTACTTGTTCAGAGAAATGTCTCTTTTTTTAGATTCTCAGTTTCTGTGACTTTCTTTTTAAATTTCCTAATAGAATATGTGACATATATAAGATGATTCATAAGATGTTCTGAAGTGAATAAAGGCATAGATAGATAAATCCGTTCCTGAAACAAATATTTTTCTGAAATCTTAATTGGTTCCTAATAATTTATTTACTCTTATAAATGAATTGCTTTTGCTTACAGAAAATCCTAGATTATTTACAATGTAATAGATGTATTGACATTGACATGTGTGACTCAATTAACATTGATTTAAGGGATTCCTTTAGTTGGACTGCATGAATGCACGTGTGCATGTATTGCAAGAAAAGAAAGTAAAAACATTGATATGTTGTACAAAAATGTTTGAGAAACAAGAACTAGAAAATAGGGAGCATGAACAAAAGAGATTCTGGATTCTATTTTGTGAGAATAATGTATCATGGCTATTTTTCTATCCCAACAGTCTGACAGAAGAAATAGTGAAAGATAAATGACCATCAAAGAAAGTACTATTGACTTTCACATCTCTCTGCTCTTCCAAGCCAAAATACTCTCTTTCCATCATCTATCAATGTAAAATTGTAAGTTTTACTTCATATTCTTTATATAAAATCAGGATAATAAGGCACTATATACAGAAGTATGTCAATTTATGTAAATAAGACATTTACCTATTAGCATGGCATAGATAATCAATTTTGCATTGTTAATAAGTTTATGCATGGCATTATTGGTTAATTTAATGTTGGAAATGTGTAAACATCTTCTCATTTTACCTAGTCACAGTATTCAAATAGAATGTTCTAAAGATACTCTCATGTCATTTTAGTGTGTTAAATTATAGCACAAAATCTCTAAAGCAATATTTCATAGGAAAATTTCACCCCTTCATGAAGGCTTATACTATGTGTATGTGTGTGCATATGTTCATAAATTGTATGTGTGTGTGTGTGCACTTGTGCACAGCTTCAATGTCCCCATATAGATAGTATAGATATGTGTACACATGTGTATATGCCTATATACATAAACATGCAAGAATAAATTCTTACATGATGAAGAGATTCAAAGTCCAACTATAATTTTCTAAAAAAAATTCCAAGATATTTAAGGAGATTTAAATAATTCTTCAATAAAATCAAGCCTAAGAGTCCTAGAGAGTCTGCCAGAGTCTCTCTCTTTCATCTTTCTGGTAGCCACCAAGCAGAAGAGGGAGATGCACCTATCAGTTATTTGGCAGCTGTAGTATTACATCTTCTTAAAAATTTTGATTTTTCTTTTGAAAAGTGCTCCTTGGGCTGATTTTAAAACCTCTAGCTTAAATACTAATTTTGAAAATATGAATTGCAAAGTATTACAATCATTACTTTGAAGACTCTAATTTTATATATGTGCATATTTAAACTTATGAGCTAGTTACACAATATGAACACCTTCATCTCTAGAAAATAAAATAGCAACTTTATAAATCTTTATGAAGCAACTTGTTCTATATTTAGCTGATGCCTAGTGCTCTCTGTAAGATTTTCTGCCGATAACTATGATTTTCTATGCTAAGAATGAATTATTTAAATTATTTTTTTAGTATTGGGAAAATTTTAGGTGGTGCTTATGTGTAAGTGTGCAAGTGTGGGGTATGGGAGACAAAGAGGCCAACACCTCTTTGTCTCAAAAATCCATTTATAATAAAATTTTTAAATTAATTATATATTTTAAATTTTACAAGTATACAAATTTTAGACATTTCCAACTAAATTAAACTCTGTATAATGATTTGTAATTCAATAGTAAACAACAGATAGTTGTATTCTTTCTGATGATCACCTGTGTCTCTATGTGTATGTGTATGTGTTTCTTTTAGTTAAAAGAAAATGAAAAATACTAATATGGTGGGTAATTCAGGTTAATTTATTACAGTTTTCTGTTTTGTCAAAATTGTCATTACTTTTGAATTTGGCAATGAATGAAAGAAGGCTAAATATTAACAAATATTTATTTCTTCTGTAAAAATATATTGTACCAGATATTGTCTCAAAACAATTGTCAACTCACTCCCCTTGAGCTGTGCATGCCTGTTGTGTGCTTATATGTTTTAGGCATTGCTATCATCTTTTCTTTTCATGATTCACACCTATATTTTAGGGGTATTGGATATATATCTGACAGAAAAACACATGTCATGGAAGAATTATGTATATATTTATTTAAAAATATCATCATCATCAACAAGGAAATCTTCTCTAGGAAATGTGGTTTCCACAGGGCATTAACCTTGTTCAAGGTGTTATGTTGCATGGTAAATTTTGTCCCTTTGCTGAAATGAACTGCTATTGAAATACCGTTTTCATGATTCTCAATTTTTCAAACTTATGCAAGTGCTGTACTGCATGAGAATCTCTGCATTTCATATGCGAACTGGAATTGGCAAAGGATGAGTGCTTCTCTCCTGCTAACTTTAAATAAGTCAAGTCCCAAATTGCATGTAAAACCAATAAAATATTAACATCAGGGGACACTAAAAAAAATCAGCATTACTAATAACCTGGGGAAGAATCTTCCAGCTATATCTCCAAACTAAATAAAACAAAAACCTACAAATGTTTTGCTTTTAAAGTTAGCTTCATGAAATATTTTTCCGAGTTGGTGTGATTATAAGGAAAGTGACTCAAATAGTAAAACTTGACCCCAAGAGCTCCTTTCACCCTTTGTTTCCCTGCTTTCATGGACTGGCAGCTCTTCAAACATGATATTACTTCCTTTTTTAAAGAGGGTAAGTTATAGATAAAACACGCTATGCACTTTAATGCCAGACTTATTTCTTCATTTTTCTTTGTACAAGAATTAAAACTTATTTTTGAACAGATTTCTCAATAGTACTTGTACAAAAACATTGTGGTTACAGCAGTATAGCTTATTTTGGGTGGTAGCACATATTTAAGAAAAATGGTTTAAAGAATAAACCATATACTGGCAATTGGTTGTTTTATTTCTTTTTTTTAATTTTTTTTTTTTTTTTTTTTTTTTTGGCGGTACTGGGGATTGAACTCAGGGGCATTCTACCTCCGAGCTATACCCCCAGCCCCATTTTTTATTCTTTATTTTGAAACCGAGTCTCACTAAGTTTCGGAGTGCCTCACTAGGTAGCTGAGGCTGGCCGCGAACCCGGATCCTCCGGTCTCAGCCTCCCGAATGCTGGGATTACAAGCGTGCGCCACCACGCCCGGCTTGTACCTTAAATTTAACTAATACTTGCATGTTCATGAGAGAAGGACAGTTCTTTCTCTCTCTCGCCCCTCCCCAACCTAGGACCTTGGACATGCTAGAGAAGTGCTTTACCATTGAGCTACAACCCCATCCCTAGGTGAAATGCAAAGAGCTTTATAGGCATTAACTGTTTAAAACCTCATAGTAACCCTATGAGACATATGTCCTGTTCCCATTTTATAAATGATGAAACTGAGGCACAGAAAAGCTTATTTCTAAAATCATCGAGTAAGTGGCAGGCAGTCTGGCTTCACTCTCTCCAAGTACTTAGCCATGTTGGATTGAGTGAGGTTCCTCCCACTTATGAGATTATAGTACCTTTTTCTTCCAAAACATAATTACATTTCTTTTTAGAGATGATTTTGTGAGCCGGGCATGGCAGCGCACACTTGTAATCAGTCCTAGTACTTGGGAGGCTGAGACTGGAGGATCTAGGTTCTCGGCCAGCCTCAGCTACTTAGTGAGGCCCTCCACAACTTAGTGAGA
>PVLC010010074.1:0-51763 GCA_004027655.1 Graphiurus murinus
AAAAATCATACCTAAACCATCTTGAAAGGCTGTGAGCTTAGAGACTGAGGAAAACATCAACTAGCTGATAGTCATACCTGAGACTTTGAAGGGGGAGGGGGGAAAACAACCACCACTTGAAAACCTTTCTCTCTAACCCACCCAGTATTTCTCTAGCCTACAAAGCAATGATCATTTCCATTGTGCAGAGGAGTAAACTTACATACAGAAATATTAATAATATTGGATCTATAGACTGAAAACAGGTTTCAAATGGGAAAACAATGTTTCTGAGAGAAGAGAACTTAGACACCTAGTGAACCCCTCAAGGGCAAGAGACCTAGTTTCTTCAATAGAGCCCCCAAGCAGCTTCCAGGTCCATGACGACCCAAGATTTTCTAAAGTTGATGTACACACAAGCCTCTTTACCTCTTTCCTATGTCATGTGCTTGAAACAGAAGCTCCCAGGCGAGGCCATCACTTTGCAGAACTCTGGGGGGGGGGGTCTGTTCACAAGAAATACTACTCTTGAAGTAGTATACTGTATGGTCTTGCTCCCAACTCTGAGTTTGGGCTTCCCCTTGGGGATAGGGCAGGTTGTGTTTGTTTTCTCCAGTGTGATCTGTCCCCATCCCAACTCCTTTACAAAAGATCCAAGCAGCCGGGCATGGTGGCGCACACTTGTAATCCCAGCATTTGGGAGGCTGAGACGGAGAATCCAGGTTCGCGGCCAGTCTCAGCTACCTAGTGAGGTACTCCGCAACTTAGTGAGACCCGGTTTCAAAATAAAGAATAAAAAAATAGGGCTGGGGGTATAGCTCGGAGGTAGAATGCCTCTGAGTTCAATCCCCAGTACCGCAAAAAATAAAAAAATAAAAAAGATCCAAGCCCACAGTCATAGTATGAAGATGCATATGAAGAAGCAGAATACATCCACACTATCCAAGAACAGAGCCTTTGAATTCTGGAGTCCAGCCACTTCTTCAGCTGCCAGCTGAGTGGCTCTGGGCCAATCTTACCACCTCCTCAAGCTTCCATTTCCTCATCTGGGAGATGGATGATGACAACAGTCCCCACTTCACAGAGTTATTGTAAAGAGTAAATGAGATGATAAAGTACCCAGCATACTGCCTGACACATGTGGGCTCAAAAAATATTAGCAGTGGTTAGTTATATTTATTATCACTTTAACTTCAATTTTGTCAATTCTCTCCAATTTACCCACGCAATAATAATACTCAGAAATACCAGGGAAAATAGCATTAAAATATGCTTTTGATGCTAGGAATTGAACCCAGTTCTACTGTGGAGCAACACCCTCAGCCCCTACAAACAAACTTTTTTAAAAGGAGAAACCAAAAATGGTTTTTAAAAATTGCTATAATATGTGACTTCTAAAAGATGGACAATATTGATATAAAGAGCTTAAGTTTTTCAAACTGGCAATTTTGTGTGTGTGTTTTCTCCTTCATTTACAAATCAACTGAATAAATGGATTCATTGTGTACATATGTGTTGTGTGTGTGTATGTGTATGCATCTGTGTGTGTAAATGTGTCAGAGCAATAATGGCCCCATGCCTAGAAATACTAACTAGAAGAACCTAGACAAAAAAATACAACATCTTTATATACTTCAGCCTGTTTTACAGAATTAAAAAATATTAGGGGGCAACAAGATCTAGATGGAAATTTATCTGATTGTCCATATTCATAATTATAGTGACAAATTGATGGTTTTAGTTGTAATCTAAAGAAAAAACTTTCAAAATAAAAAGTTTTACAGTGGAATAGTGCTTTTTTTTTTAACCTTGAATAGATACATCTTACAGGAAAGGGTTCTCTGTGAACAGAAAAAAAAAAGGGAGGGGTTAAATTAAGGCTTTAACACAAAGCATGAGTAGAGTCTCCAGTCACTATTGAGTGCCCCCTCATCACCAGTCCCTACTCATAGCTGTGGTATCCACGTTACCTTGTTTTCTTCTGGTTTCGTGATAGGAATGTTTAAAAGCAGAATCAGGTCAAATAGCTACCCTTAGTACACATATTTTTACCTGACAAAAGCTGCAAAGCTCTTTCCTCTTCTCAATCTTTTGCTATGCTCTGTGTGTATACACAAACTAATTTTTAAAAAGCATTGAGTAATGTCAATATCTAAATGAAAAACAAGGAACAATAAACTCCTGCACGGAGCTAGAAAGGGGTATGGATTTTGGCCTTGTTAATAGCTTAATGTAGTGATCTCCTAACTTCTTTGATCAGTAAAATGTTTTCAAAAACAAGACTTTAAAACATAGGTATCTATTTCTAAATTATATATGCATATATATATATATAATTATATATGCACATGTTTATGTACATATATATGTAAAACTGTACTAATATAGCATGTACATTACAAAACAAAAATAAAATAAAGTTTAAAAGGCAAAGCTAAAAAAAATTAATATAAATTGAAGTTCCATTATTTCCAGAACCAAAATAAATTACCTGAAGTGCACACATTCCTTTTTGGAGGCCACTAATTTTAGAGGTCAGGAGCAGGTGAGATGCAAAGAAACACAGCATGAGAGCTATCTTATACCTGATCTTACCACCTCACTTACTGTCTGCATAAGGTTCTTACAGTGGAGCCCAGGAGCCTTCTCCATCAGAGTTGTCTGGAATATTTGTAGAGTCCCAGTTTCCACTCTCACCCTACTTTATAGATCAGTAGACCCATAGGCTTTGTGCTTATCAAGCTCCCCAAAAGGATTTTTATGCATGCTAATGTTTGAAAGTCATCAATATATACCAGTAATCAGGACTTGATTGCCTTTTTTCCTTCTTGATCATGGTCCCCAAAGAGACCAGAAGAAGAAAAAGTCTAAGAATGGTTCAGACAAAACACACACACACACACACACACACACAACCTACCACCACCACCAATGACAACAAAATATCAAAGAAGAAAGCTATCTTTGGTGGAAATGCTATAAAAGTGCAGAGTTGTTTGTTATTATATTAACTATAGCAAATATCAATCCTCCATCATATACTGTATTTGCCATCTTCCTTTTCTACAAAGGAATTCACATTTCTCTACTAAATTTTTTAAAATAAATATAAAAATATGTGTAATGTTAATTTAATAAGAAAATGCAAATACTTTTTGCTCTATCACCTTGATCTAATGACGTAAAGATAGAAAATATGGCTCATTATAATGGTGCACTGACAACATCAATAAAAATAACCATGTCCATTAGAAAGAAATAACAGAAACAAGTTTCTTCAAGAAGCTATAAGAAAAAACCCCACCATACTTCCTCAAATGGAGACCAGGAATCATCCAACTGTTAATACGAGTTCTCTAGGCTGATGATAATAAAAGACATGATTGGGAGGTGAAAGGTTCTTTGTTCTGATACCTCTTCCATGAAGAGTCTTTGATCATTCCAGTGTTGCTGCAGGCTTTCATGTTATATTTTGGCTAGTGTGGTACAGTGGGAAACTGTTCTACCAAGAGCATCCTCTAACACAGACAAATCTAAAGATCATGATTGATTACCTACTAAATTCTGACAGATTATTTTATTGATCAAATATTCTTTCTATATTTATTCTCATTAGTAACACTAAAGAAAGCCTTGTTTAGTTTGTTCTGTTGTTTTCTGTGTTTTAACACCCCTATAAATATAGTTTGGATGATACCATAATAATTATTAGTGGCTACATGGTGCTGTTCTGACCAAAGAGATGTAAGCAGAAGTCAGCTTGGGCTTCTGGGAAAGCCCCTGCTTTTCTGATAAAAAAACTTGAAGGTGGCTGACCTCACTTGTCCCACATTCTGCCTTATGACGAACCTGGAGTAACCCTGGCAAAAAAAAAAAAAAAAATCAAGAGAACCAGGGAAGAACCAACTCTGTGCTTGGCTATTACACCAACATCAACAGTTGCCTACCTTTATACTTCTAATTATTATTTGTGTGTGGTACTAGGAATTGAACCCAGGGGCATTCTACCTCCAAGCTACACTCCCCAGCCCTTTTTATTTTTTATTTTGAATCAGAGTTTCACTAAGTTGCTGAAGGTCTTGCCAAGTTGTTGAGGGTGGCCTCAAACCTGAACAGATACAATTTTTTAAACAATATTTTCAATCTATGTCTGGCTGAATCCATGCAGAACCACAGATCTGGATCCCAGGGCCCTCAGATACAGAAGCTGGTTGTATTATCTTTTTCTCCATTATATTTCCAAACTCAAATTCAAGTATCATCAAACACCTGGATTATTTTTACTCTGGTGATTCACTAAGGCCCGTCTACACTACCTTAGTGGCAGCCCTTGTTAGGTTCTCATCCGTCATTATTGCCACCATTTTCCAGTGGCAAGTAAACTCCCTGAGGTAAAGATCCGGTTTCATTCATCTTTGGCCCCAAAGACACAGCACAGTGACCAGCAATAACAGAAGTTCAGTTAAATACTAGTAAGTGAATTAATAGTAAAAATTAACCTCCTTTATCACTTAGATGACAATAATCAAATTCACAATAATCAAATCCCCCCATGTAAACAGTCCTGTGTGGAGGCTGTTTATACATTCTACAGGCCTATTCACTCATTCATTTTTCAACATTAATTGATCCCTTATTAAGTACAAGGCAATATAGCATTTGCTGAGAGAATGTGGTTGAATTCAAATAAAGTAATGTATGGAAAATAAAATTTATTTAGAAAATAAAAGTATATTTACCTAAGTTATGTCCTAGATCTATTCTAGATATGAGCACTTGCAACAGTTATTTAAGCTAGGTGTCCCTGCCATAGAAATGGCACTCAAATTCATAATATACTTGTAGAACTGTGAAAACATTTTCATTTACAAATAATTCCAAATTTACAAACAAATGAAATTATAAACATACATTTTTATCTGGAACTTGGAGCACTTTTTCCAACAAATAACTTTTCAGATTGTTGTTAGGTGTCTGATCAGGCCCAGATGCCTGTTTAACTTAAATGCGGCAGAATTATGGACCAAGTATTCCTAGCATGAATAACAAAAAGGGAGTTAAGTTTTTTTAAAAAGAAAAATGTCAACCCATTCTATTCCTTGTTTGGGTTTGGAGTTAGCTCAAGGCAAAAATTTCAAACAGATGAATATATCCTCAGAATGTTTGCTTTATTTAGAGTCTGCTTTTTCTAGATACTAAACTGAAAGTATCTTTATTCAAATCTTAATCACCTTTTCCCTATGTTACTGAGAGGTTTCCCCAGCACCGCCACCAAAATTGTTTTCTTCCCTGCCCTAGCACCCTATACAAAGCTCACTTTACAAACTGAGATATAAGAAAGAAGGCAAGGCAATCAAACTAATTTGCAAGAATGTGGAATGCCTTCTAGTAGCATCTATCTTATAAAAAGAGAATGTTTCCTAACTATTAAAATGAGGTGAAACCAAACATGGTGTTACACACCTGTAATCCCAATACTTGGGAGGCTCAGACGGGAGGATCGCAGGTTTGAGGCCAGCCTCTGCAACTTGGCAAGACCGTGTTTCAAAATACAAAATAAAAAGGAGTGGGAGTGTAGCTTGGGGATGTACATGCCTGGGTTCAATCCCCAGTTAAAAAAAAACAAAAGGTGAAAAGAAAAAAAAAAAGGTGAGTTAGGTATAGCACAGCAACTGTTTCTATTGTGTGCGTAGGGCAGGTGGATCCTTGTGAGTAAATATCCTGACATGTCCTGTAGTACCCTATACTAAGCCTTCTATCACTTCCCACCATTTCCCATTCCTGAACACACAGTTCTCAATGACCTTTCTAAAAACATTTTGTTCAACAAAGCAATGTGAAGGATCTGCTATGTTGTAGTGTTTCTTTCCTCCCTTTCCTTCAGAGGGTTCCGTGGCAGACACAGCCAGGATTTTAATAAGGGAACCAGCGATGGGTGAGCAGGGGCAACCTGCTGGATTTATTATGGGTCATTTGAAATTTGGCAACCATCTGCATGTACAGGGCTGAAGACTTTAATTAAAACAAAAACGTGATTACAAGGAATTTAATTTAACTGTTCTTTTATACTACAGACTTCGGCAAGGCTGTGTGTGTGTGTGTGTGTGTGTGTGTGTGTGTGTGTGTGTGTGTATTTTTCATTGAGCAAACCTAATCTTTGGGAATCTTCAAAGAAAATAACAGGCATAAATTGGTTTCAATTTTTTTTAAACTAAGAAAAGTCTTTCATTCCTTAATAAGGCTTACCAGGGTAACTAAAACATCAAATTCCTTTGCTTGTAACCAATGTTATCCTGGGAGTGTTTTACTACAGCAGGATATCTCAGGCTGACCAAGAGATCCAATGATAGATATCTGTCACTAACTCATAAAGAACAAGAAGACCTCAATATAGCTTCATAAATGCTATATATGAGATTAAACTATTTCAAAATGGGTTAAGAAGAAACATAGTAAGTTTAGTCATTCATAATAAAAAGTATAGAAACCATTCATGGGTTTTGTTACACTGTGAACAAATAGTGGAAATAAAATACACAGCAGAAAAGTTTTTTATGGGTATTAGTATAAAAAAAATTTAAATGTGATCCAAAATGGAGCCCACAAAATATCACTTCTTCTATTTGGCCTTTTGAAGGTTACAAGTAGTGTTTTAAAGTTATTTACATTTACTTGCAAAGGTAGGCATCCTTAATAAACATTATCCCAGAGAATTGAAGATGACATTATACATGACATACAATTTCCAGTCCTACTTCCTAAATCTTATCCATTTAATTAAAACAATCTTTAAAAAAAAAGCTATCTTTATGTTAGAGATGATGTGCAGTTGGCAAGACTGTAGGCAAAAACACAGAAATCACTTTCACAGAAGTCCAAGAGAGTCCAGAGAGCACAGATTTCCAAGTGATCATTTCTGGGATAGTAATACTATCTAACAATATTTGTCTTACCCTGGAGAGGTGCCAAGAGCTGAGCTGTGTACCCCAGAAAAGATATGCAGAAGACCAACCACCAGTAACAGAGCGTTACCTCCTTTGGAAGTGGAGTTTTTGCAAATATAGTAAAGATGAGGTCATTCAGATGGGCCCTAACTCAACACAGCCAATGTATTTATACAAAGGGAAGTTAGTACATGGAGACACACACACACACACACACACACACACACACACACACACACACACACACACACCATGCCATGTGAACACCAAGCTAGAGATTACTGATGCACCAACATGCCAACTACTGCTGAAAATTGCCAGCAAATCTCTAGAAGGTAAAAGAAAAGCATGAAAGTTTCTTCCTCACAGTCTGTAGAAAAACCAAACCTGCTGACCCTTTGATCTTGGACTTCTAGTCTCTAGAATGATGAGACAATAAAGCTACAAACTAGATGCCTTAAAGTAAAGAATAAAAAAATAGGACTGAGGGTGTAGCTCGGAGGTAGAATGTCCCTGGGTTCAATCCCCAGTATCGAAAAAAAAAATTCTTTTGATATTAATTTATTTTTATTCTTTATTTTGAAATAGGGTCTTAGTAAATTGTGGAAGACCTCACTAAGTAGCTGAGGCTGGCAGCGAGCCCACAATCCTCCTGACTCAGCCTATTACAAGCATGTACAACCATGCCCAGCTATTAAAATCATTTTTATTAATGTCCAAATATCCCAATGTGTTTTAATTTTTCTCTACTATTGAAAATGCTTCTAATAAACATTTTAAATTTTATTTACTTATTCAACCTCTAAGTTAATATATTTTTGGTCTTCTCAACTAGCCTCATTATACTGTCTTCACTTATTAGTAATATGGCTTTCTTTTTTCCTGGTTTAGTTAGAAGAGGCAATCTGACCTCACATTCTTTTCTGAAGTATGGAAGACCACTAAAAATTGTTTTTTTAATGCATCTTTTCTTTTAAAAGAAAAAAAAAGTTTCTGAAAGTAAACATTGTGTACTCATGTACCAAAAAAAAAAAAAACCCATTAGTTCAGAAGTGGTGCAGTGGACATTAAATCCAGTTCCTATAATTCTTCCTCCATAGAACTGCTTCACAGTCTGATATAACAAATTTCATCTAAATCTATAAGTACAAATTCAATTTTAAAAATCACCACGTACTAGCTATGTGTAAGGTAGGAAGAAAATTTGGCTTAGACATTTTTTTAATAACAATTTTTGTGGCAAAGTAATGGGCAATATTTCCTGAAAAAAAAAAAAAAACTGAGACTGGGTGTTATACCACAGTGGTAGACAGCTTACCTAGCATGTGAGAAGTCCTGAGTTCCATCCCCAGCACTACAAAAAACATAAGCAAAAAACAAAGCAAAACGAAACAAAACAAAATAACTTTGGGATGTTATTGGTACCATTTTATTTTACTTTTTATTTATTTATTTATTTTTGGTAAGGAACTATTTGTGATAATCAGTCTCCAAAATAGGTCCCAATAGTCCCCACCTCTTAGTACTTTAGACCCTTATGTACTCCCTACCCACACTAGACCAGGGTTAGTCTCTGACCAACAATATATGGTGTTGGTCACCATATATACTTTTAATATTATGTTCTAAAAGACTCTGAGAAGTGAATATTCCAGCCTCCATATTTGATGTTGGCCTCATGAGAGTCCTTGAGCCAGAGCCATCCAGGTAAGCACACCAAGATTCCTGCCCCCCAGAAACAACACTAGCTAATGACAGCTATTGCTGCATAAGCATTTTAGTTATGAAAATAAATGTGTTTAAAATTGCAGAAACATATCATTATTAAGCTCTACTATTGGAATTATGGAAACATGTAATCCATAATTATATTCTAAGTCTAAAACTTATAAATTAATTGATATAATATAGTCAAATACATAAAGATGCCAGCCTAGATCACCCTCAGAATTTTAATACCAATAGTTCAAGTCAAAATATTGTATATACATTTACATTTTACAGCAGGTATATTAAGAATATTTTAAAAACAGTCTGTTTTGTTAGACTTTCAAAGCTGCCATTTCTTTATGTTTCTCTAATTATACCTTTTAAAATATATAAACTTTATCTGGCAGAATAAATAAGCTAACTGATTTACAACAGATGTGTCCATTAAATCTTCAGAATATCCTCTATTTATATGGAATTTTAAGTGCCTTCATTGATATATTTCATTCTCTATTTATATCACATTATATGTATGTATGTAACAATTGGATATTTTGTTAAAGGAATGGTCAAAATAAAAGGAGAAGCTAGGTGTGACTGTGCACACCTATAGTCCCAATTACTAGGGAGGCTGGGGCAGGAGAATTGCTTGAGCCAAGGAGTTCAAGGAGGCCAGCAGGAGCAACCTACTCAGCCCCTGCCTCAAAAAGGGGAGTGGGGGGCTTCAGCACATTTGACATAAACAACATGCTGTATAAGACAGGAACCTGGGACATAAAATCCAAGACATCTGGCTAGACCTGACTATAAGGCTTGCTAGCTGTGGGACCTCAGCCAATTTACTTAACCTCTCTATACCTCGGCATCTTCATTTATAAAGTGGCTACAATAACACCAACCATGTAGAATCAAATAAGGAACAAAGGACACATAAAACATTCTTAGCAGAGTCTAATACACAGTAAACACTAAATCAATGAATGTGCACCACTTTTTTTTTTCTTTTTGCAGTACTGGGGATTGAACCCAGGGGCATTCTACCTCTGAGCTAAACCTATTTTTTATTCTTTAGTTTGAAACAGTGTCTCACTAAGTTGCGGAGGGCCTCACTAAGTAGTTGAGGCTGGCTGCGAACCCGGATCCTCCAGTCTCAGCCTCCCTAGTACTGGGATTACAAGCATGCGCCACCATGCCCAGCTTATGTGCACCACTTTTTAATGCAGTATAAATTGGAGCAAAGAGCTGTCGAAAATTTCCCATTGGGAACAATACTATTTGGAACATTATAAATCATTTCATCCCTATTTTTTATCATTGTTTTTATAAATATGGTCACTTTGGAATTTGCAATTTATTAAGGGCAATATAATTATTCTTTGAATATAATTTTAAGTGATATCAAGGAAGAACAGAGAGTGGAAAACTGAATCTTTCATTAATTAATAGTGTCTCAGATCTCCCAAACCATGGCATCTCCCTAAGGCATTTTATTTATTTATTTTCTTCTGTACCAAAAAAAAAAAAAAAAAAAAGTTATTCATGCCAGGCAATTATTATATTAACTTAATACTTACAGAGAATTTTAAATCTATAAAGCACTTTCTCATGCATTATTTTACCAAAGCATCTACTAAATTCCAGTTCAATACTGAATATAATTTCAAGTGTAAAATTAATTCAAACATTAAAATGGAGAGTCCAATTCTGTCTAACTTCAAAGCCGATCACAACACTAATGATCACTTCTGTCTCCTGGATTGCTCGTCCTATGTAAGAAGGGGGTGGAATGGCTGGAAGCTGTGGACCCCTGGGTCAGTACAGAGGTTGCAGTACCTCCCCATGAGTCAACTACCCAAGTCATGTCCACTCATGTGCTCCCATCACAGTCAGCACTTTATGAGGCAAAAGAAGAACCTCTCTTTGAAAAAGATGAGAACCCAGTTTCAAAGTTTCTCCTGCCTATCCCCCCCCCACCATGAACTGCCTTGCAACAGCCTGATCCATTATCTTCTTTAATAGCTCATCATTTCAATTTAGTGTCCTTATCTGCTGTCTTTTTTCCACTTGGCAAAGCTCTTCTTTATCAAATGTTACTCTGGATTTAAAATTTCAAAAATAGCTAATACAGGACTTATAACTGCAAAAACAGGAAAGACCCTATTTTACCATTATTTACTTGCATTTTGAACTGCCTGCACTACTTTAGCCTCTGATAACATACTTTTATCACTAAATTATATGTAGACTTTCTTCAGGATCACCAGCTATCACCATGAGCAAAGCGACTGGATAGTACCTATTTAAACAATAAACAACTTTAAGAAGGAGAGGAGATGAAGGGTCTTGAATCAGAAGGAAATACAAACTTTTAAATTGTGGTATTAATTCCCAAACTTAACTATTTTATTAAACATCTTTTAGTGTTTGTAACTTATCTTTTGTTAATACTTGCATTGAAAACAGTGCCATTTATAAGCACAATCTCTTCTTATCAAGACATTTTGCATCATTTCCCAATGGTTTCTTAAAAGGTTCATCTAGCTCTACTTTTATGCCAATGTCAGTACTTGCAGGTGGAAATAAATCGGTAGTGTTTAATAGTTTCAAAATTCATCTTTATAAATAAATAATTTAAAAATTCAGTCTTTATGTTATTCAGTTTAAGCCAGAATCAATCAACCAACTCATCTTTGGTACCCTCCTCTACACATGGGAAGAAATTCTTCAAAAGCACTCTCATCGCCTTCACATGCTCTGCCTCCTCGAACTCAGTACGACCCTAAACTCCAACAAACACACAGTTTCCTACCCACATCTAGCAGTAGTACTACACTGCATTCAAATATCTGTTCCTTCGGCTTCCTTTTTTTTTTTTTTTCCTAATTGTTAATTTGGACTTCATAACTGCAAATTTATTGGAGGGGTTTATTTATTTATTTATTTATTTATTTATTTATTTATTTATTTATTTATTTTGCGGTACTGGGGATTGAATTCAAGAGAATCCTACCTCTGAGCTACACTCCCAGCCCTATTTTTTATTCTTTATTTTGAAACAGGGTCTCACTAATTTATGGACTGCCTCACTAGGTAACTGAGGCTGGCCGCGAACCTGGATCCTCTGGTCTCAGCCTCCCAAATGCTGAGATTACAAGCGTGCGACACCACGTCCGGCTTTGGAGGGGTTTTAAATTTGTATTTGTTTACTTAAAAGGATTTTAACTTATATAGCAGCATATCACATGCTATTTTCTTATTCTGCATTGGACTTTTTTGGGGGGTGGGGCAGGACTTGGGATTGAACCCAGGACTGCACTACCACTGAGCTACATCCCTAGCCTTTTTTACTTTTTATTTTGAGACAAGATTTTGCTAAGTTTCCCAGGCTACCCTCAAACTTGAGATCCTCCTGCCTCAGCGCCCCCCGAGATACTGGGATTACAGGTGTGTAACATCTATCCTGGCTGTATTTGAACTTCTAAACCACTCTTACTCTCTTACCAAAATATAGCTTTCTAAAAAGAATTTAAATAACATTGCGACTGATTAGCAGAGTTCTTAACCTCCTAAAAGAATTAGTTCCTCACCATAAAATAGGAATATGATAGCTTCCTCAGATTACTGGGGGAATCAAATGAGACACTGTATATAAAGCTCTTAGCACAGCACCCGAAACAGAAAGAGTTCAATGCATACTGAATTTGTGATAACAATGACAAAGAAGGAGGTGACTGAGGGGAAAGGTGTCCCTGTAGGAATATGACACAGTACTCACACTGTCAATGACCAAGAGGCATCCTCAATTGGCAATAGGAAGCAATTTATCACAACATGTGATGCAGATTAAGTGTGAAAGAAAGCAGAACCAATGTAAGATGGCAGTACTACAATCAGATACAAATTCTCAGTCTTCAGAGAAGTGTTACTAGGTTTCAAATCAGGTCCAAATTTTACTTTGAGTCTTAAATATTTGTTTCTGTAATGGGGATGGTCACAAAATATTTTTAAGTTTAAGAATGTTTATTTCAAGAACTGCCATGAAATTACCATTTATGTGGGGAATTAAGCAGCACAAACATTTCTCTAAATACTTCCAGAGGTTGGTGAACATGTTCAAACACATATGCTGGGAAAACAAAACAAACCCAAACACAGAACACAGAACACAGAACACACCACCATCTGAGTTCTGGTGGTCAAATGAAGTAGTCGGGTTACACATTTACATCTCTGACTCCTTAAATTATCACTACTAGGTTTTACATAAGGTCTTTGTTTTTTCCTAATTCCACATGAAACTCATAAATATATATGAAATATGACTAAAATTTATGGAGAAGAAATTATTTCAATCTATAATAAGAGACCCAAATAATGTTTGTAAAAGCACAAATAAATTTGACTAATTGCTATAGTAACAAGGAAAGTTCATTTTTATTATTTCTGAATGAATATGTAGTCATAGTGCATACAATAACTGGACTCTGCTTTGAAAAAGGATCTAGAGTTTGACCTTCTACTGTGGCATTTTGGTGACCTGAGATGTTCTCTCAGACAACTCCTTTTAAGGCACAGTAAGACATATGTCTCTGTACTTTCTATTTGGATTTGAACTGATTCTTTTTATATTAAAAGGCTGGTTTTACTTTTACTCTTGTCCTGCTCCAACAAATATTCACGGATATAAAGATATGATAACATATGGCTTCTTTATGCCCACTATAACAAATATTATCTTTCTTGCTTCTCTCCAAAACTTACTACATGAGTTTGGTGATGAATATAAAGAAAATATAAAGAACAATTAAGTCAATTAAAGAATATATATTCTATATTATATATATATATATATATATATATATATATATATGCAAAAATGTAGAAGTAAAGGAACCTCTTGGATGAGCTTCTTTCTAAATTTTCTAGATATCTGATTACTATCTTATAACCAATACATATTCCTAAATATAAAGTTCCCTAACCCATACTTTCTAAAAGCTCCCTGAAGTATGGGAAGAGCTATAGATTCTGCCTAATTCATCAATTTCTCAAAAAAAAATATAAATGGAAACTCACATAAATTCTTAGACAAGATGTGTCCCTTACATAGTGTTCACAAAATGTTTATGATAGTTTACAAATGCTACCTGACTTCAGTCAACATAGCCCCTCTTTCTGGAGTATAGTTGAAGGAATGTAGATATCACTACACTACAGGAATACTTTACTTACTAACTGATAAATTCCATAAATAAGTTTTGCCCTCAGTAAGTCTGAAAATCCTCGAGAGTCTCAACACAAAGTAGTGATGCTATGCTATTATTTTGAAAATGAAGTGTGTCTAAGATTTCTTTTATATTTATTTATTTTGGGGGGGGTACTGGGGGTTGAACTCAGGGGCATTCTACCTCCGAGCTATACCCCCAGCCCTATTTTTTATTCTTTATTTTGAAACCGAGTCTCACTAAGTTGCGGAGTGTCTCACTAGGTAGCTGAGGCTGGCCGCGAACCGGGATCCTCCTCCGAATGCTGGGATTACAAGCGTGCGCAACCATGCCTGGCTTGCTTATTTATTTATTTATTTATTTATTTATTTATTTATTTATTTATTTATTTATTTTTCTTTTTTGCAGTACTGGGGATTGAATCCAGAGGCATCCTACTTATGAGCTACACCCCTAGCCCTATTTTTTATTCATTATTTTGAAACAGGATCTCACTAAGTTGAGGAGGGTCTCACTAAGTAGCTGACTAAGACTTGCTGCAAACCTGCCATCCTCCTGCCTCAGCCTCCTGAGTACTGGGATTACAAGCGTGTGCCACCATGCCAGTGGGGTGGTATGTCCAACATTCTATCCCAGCACTATGTGTATATTCATGGAGGTCATAGGGAAAGGGCCAGCCCCTTTACCATCACATTTATGTCCACCAGAACCTTGAGGTCAATTAATTCAAGCTACAGAAGATTTCATAAAAGAAAAAACTTTAACAATGGCAAAATGAGCCTGATGTGGTGGTGCAGAGGCTGATGCAGAAGGATTATAGGTTCAGGGCCAGTGTCCAGTAACTTAGAGAGACCCTGTTTCTAAATAGAAGTGAGAAGGGCTGGAGGTGTACAGGTAGAATGCCCCAGGGTTCAATCCTTAGTACCAATAAATAAATAGTACCAATAAATAAATAGCAAAATGGCAATAGAATCAAAGTAGATGAAGTATTCACTTGTGTAAATATAGCTTTCTGAAGGGTTAGCTTGTTTCAATGGTCTAAATGTAATATTACTTAGATACAAGGTCATTACTTATCTTGAGAATCTGTATTTGAACTTTGGCTAAAGTGGAAATACATACACACCATCTGTGCACATGCGCACATGTGCGCACACACACACAGGTACGCACGCACACACATTGCCTGAATAGCAAAAGTCGGGCCAGGTCTAGGATGGTTTCTGAGGCATAAGAAGAAAGCAAAGGTTTGAAAACAAAAACCTTGAGGCAGAAGTCAAAGAGCACAAGGATCAATCAAATAAGTAAATAGTATATGTAAGAAATAGGAGGTAAAAAGAGAGATTGGAAAGACAGGACAAATTTCAGTGGTCAAGGCAGACAAGATTTACATGTGTCATAATTTGGCAGGATAAGGTAACAGTATCATCATCAGCACTTGGCATAAACCTATTCAGGGACTAGTTTATTTTTCTAGAATACAGTGTACTTTCCCACCCATGTCTTTATGTATTTACCCATATTCAGTTGACATACAATATGCATGCACATACTACATGTCAAGCACTGTAGTGTTCAGTCTGGGCCCATGTGAGTAGCCATGGACAATATACAGCTGTCTATGGGTCAGAGACCAGGAGACAGATGCTCGTTGAAAATGAGCAGCCACAGTATTGTCAGCATTTTTATTCCATTTCATGAAGCCATGGAAATGACTGTCAGGGTCCTGGAGGGAATACAGAATGGGATGAGTAGAAAACCAATACAGAACCCTGGACAACAAACAGAGAACTGAGAGGAATACCAGAACCTAATGGCAGCATGTAAGTTAAAGGAGCAGAGCATCTCAGAAGGGAAGAGGTGATCAACAGTGTCAAGTGTTGCCAAGAGATTGTGCAAAATAGAGACTAGATGTGTCCATTGACAATAGATTATCTCAGGTGTGGAAATAGATGAGGATGCTGAATGCAGCTGGCCAAGGAAAACTCATGGGGCTATGGGGAGGGTATTTAATACTTTGGGAAGTACTCCATTTATGTAGGGGAATAGGGAAATTTCATTGCAAAGAATTTTTAAATTTTAAGACAATTTAAAAATCAAAGTAGAGGATAAGTTTGTTTAAAAACAAGCTTTTTAAAAAAGATAAATACTTTGAGATGTCACTTACAAATGGAAAGGCCCAAATTTAAAGGGAACTGGTTAAGCATATTCAAGAAAATGCTGAGTATGTATGAGATAAAGGAGTATAGCAATGAAAAGTGCTCAAGATTTAAGAGAGTTTTTTGTTTGTTTTTTTTTTTTTTTGTACTGAGCTGGAGTTGGGATGGAGGGTAGTGAATATAAGTGCAATGATTAAAAAACACACACAAAAAAGCTAGCATTTCTACATTTATGCTACAAAATGTCCTAACCTATGAAACTCTCAGAAAATGAGAACCACCATAAGCCTATGATGCTTACTGTGATTTTACCCCCAAATTCAGGATTAAGATGTACGCAGTCTCCAAACTGAGAGAAAAAAGTGGGTCCAAAGCATAAGAGAGTGACTGGTTAAGCAAAGCAAACAAACAACAACAAAACAAAATTCAGCTTTCAAATTTTCTGAGGGGATAGACATATGCAAGGTAAAAATTTGTAATAAAGATAAGTGCTTATCATCAGCAATATTTAAAGATATCAAAGATGGGTTAAAAATTAACAAATTCAAGTGGTTAGAAAGTTTGTTGTTTTTATTACTTGTGTGTGTGTGTGTGTGTGTGTGTGTGTGTGTGTGTGCGTGTACATGGGCAAGCATGAGCCCACGTGCAGTACTGGAGATTGAACCCAGGGAATTCTACCTCCTTGCTATACTCCCAGACCAGTTTTATTTTCTATTTTTGAAATAGGGCCTTGCTAAATTGCTGAGGGTCTAAGTTGATGAGACTGGCCTTGAATCTGCAATCCTCCTATCTCTGCCTCCAAAGTACTAGGATTACAGGTATGTGTGACCTCACTCAGCTTAGAAAGTTCAAGATAATGTGATAAAGAATTTTTCACTGAGACATAATAATGTGATAAATGCTGATTATTAAAATATTGTCATTAACAATGGAAAACACATATTTGCACGAATTTTCCAAAAAGGACACAGTACAGGCATGGCCTATATATTTCAGGAAGAGAGCAATCTTTCTATACAGATATTGGATGTAGAAGAAGAGTTTCATCAGAGTTGAGAAGTCAGTGTAGATCTGAACAAATTTACTAAAAATGTTGTCATGCACTTTAGCATATAGCCATTCTTATTTGTTTCTGGAACTCATTGATCCCTTGGGAAAACAGAAACCTTTGGCCCATTAGCTTTAGTTTTCAGTATTAACAATATATAGAATTTCTGACTGTGTTACAGGGCAGAGCTCTGTTTTTACTTGCTTGGTAAATGGGAGGGGGTGATGGTATGCCTTCAAATTTCAAACAGAATTTAGGTATACACTCCAGCAGGTTTGTTGTCATTTTGGTTTCAAAAAATTATATTTGTTTCCTTCCCTACCAATAAAGGGTTACTTAGTGGTACTCAGATACCAACAAATTGGCAATTCAATTTTATTCCAAAAATTATTCAAGGCATAGTTAATACATCTGAATAAAGCTAATGCACATTGAAGAAAAAAATTTAGTATCTACAGATTATAAACTTTGGATAAAGTAAGCACCATCCAAAGTAAAGAGAGAAAGGGAATAAGTATATTTGAACTACTGATCCGCTCTTTCCCTTGAGTTATCAATTATTTCATTTCTTTTTACTTATTAAGTTCAGATAAGTTTATCATCTTTTAGCCCTCTACTAACTTACATGAAAATAACAATATTCACCACTATTGATCAATCAGGGTGAAAACCTAAATTAATCATGGATCTTCAGCTGCACCCTTCCAAGAGCTTTTCTGTGCAAAGATTTTTGCAATGGGTCCTGTGTACACAAGGCCATGTGATGGCTGAAGTCTGCCACCAGAGGAGAGATCTCTAGGAAAATGTCAGCTCTCTTTGCAACCTGTTCTATTTTACATGATTGAATTTTTCAATTTTGGCCTAATCAACTTAAATTATTATAGGTACAATTTTGTGAAATGTAAAATTAATGGATTCAAATTTTATGGAATTATAATTGACTATAAAACGGGTTTAAATATAATCTTAATTGGAAATATAGTAGTTCATTGTTCCAGAATTCATCCATTTGGTGGTATCATTTGGAGGTTAAAAAAAAAAAAAACTATCACTGATACATTGGTTCTAGTTATTTTCCTGATTTCTGACTCAATAGGGAGACATATCTTGAGCCTAAAAATATTCTATGTAGAGTTACTGAGGATAATCTTCAGAGAGTCCACAACAGACAATGTAAATAATTCAATTTTGAAACCCAGAATAAACTAGGAGCTCCTATAAGGATTGGGAACCACAGGCTTATTTTTTTCTGTATTAATTACCTTCTTAGATCTGAGATGATGGGTTATACCAAGGATGGTTGTAGGTTTTTGACAGGTGTGGGGAATTCCTGAGATGGAATAAAAATATGAAATAGGCAAAATTAAAACTGGAATTAATTCTTCCATCATTCACTAACTCTGTTCAAGGGATGTATTTTTGCATTGGACATGCAAAATGAACACCAATGTGCTCCCTTTCAAAGAGGTAATAATTTATAGAGAAGGACAAGTATAGTATCATGCATCATTTTGGTTAATGGTCTTTTGTACTGGTATAGATACTCAGAGTTTTAACAACAGATTTTGATAGTGAACTATGATCTGCTTCTCAACAGAAGACAACTTCTACATTCACTGTTACTTCTTCATGAGCATCTTACAGTTTGATATCTTATGATCTACGTGCATTTGACTGGCATTTATGCAAGCCCCACTGCAGAGAAAGATTACATAATATATCTAAGAAGAGAATATGTTGGCCTGAGTGGTCTCACTACTTATTAGATCTTGCTTGATAATTAGTTTGCATTATATGATAAGCTTATACATAGTACATTCTGTTGAGATAAAAATTGGGCTAAAAGACTGGAAATGGGAAAAACAGAACACCAAATCATTGAACACTGATTAGAGGTAAAAGACCAATTTAACAATTGGATTTGAGTTGACCAAAAGTCACAAGTTATTATAACAAGTTATTATATTATGTAAGCTACATCAACAAATTATGATTTATACAAAAGTGCAATGCTATGTGAAAGGTAGGAATTGCATTATTACCAAAAGGGTACATATGCCACCAGACCTCACAAAATGTGTGTTCACAACTGGAAAAGTTATAAAAACTATGCTGGAAATAGAACTACAGATTATAACTTATGAATAAACAAGATGATAATTTCCTAATAAGAATCTTCCAGCATTATGAAGTTGGGAGATTTATGATCTCCAAACTTTTGGTTGATCTATTTGTGATGTTACTGTTAGCTTTAGAGACAGTTACCACAGACTCAGAGAAGATAAGGAAGGTGATGATTTAGTATAATTTAAGGTTGCAAAAAGATTCAATCCTACAAGTTCATGGGAGGTATTAGAAAGAAACATATAAAAGGAGAACCAGAGTATCAGCTGGCCCCACAGTGGGGTGAGGAGGCATGGGCAGGTACGGGGAAGAGAAAATGGGAAGGTAATGGGGGAAGATGGAGAAGCCCCTGAAGAATGAACAAAGGAAAAAACAACTCTGTAAGAGTCAGAAAAGGAAAGTGGTATGGTAAAACAGAGGTCATCATCATAAATAAGACACAGGAGTAAATCTCACCTCAAATCCTTATTAGTTGTTACCACACCTATAAAGTGGTAATATTAACAGGATCTATCTTTTTGAGTTATGGAAAATTTAAGTGACATAATGCAAAGATATAAAGTGAACTCTCACCAAGTTTATAGATAAGCAGAACAAACCATGCTTGCAAAATAGGACAAACACCTAATATGATAAAATACGTCATGAGAACATAACTATATCAACAGTGGACCTATCCACTGTCAAATCAGTTAAACCTATGTGAGCCAGATGTTCCGCATCCTGTGACTCATGTTTATGCAATTTGAAAAAGAATACATATTTGGAACCTTTTTTTTTTTTTTTTCTGGTACTGGTGATTGAACTCAGGGGCACTCTACTACTGTGCTACATTCTAGTCCTTTTTTATGTTTGAGAAAGGGTCTCCCTAAATTGCCTAGGCTGGCCTTAAATTGTGATCATCCTGTCTCAGTCTCCTGAGTAGGTGGGATCACCAAGCTTGTACCCCCATGCCCAGCTGTCATTGTTTCCTAATAGCTGACTTCACATTTTTTTATTAAGCTCGAAGAACCCCTCAACTATGGAATTAATCTACCACTAGATTGTCTCTTCCCATTAAAATAAATCCCATAACAGTGCCTTGGACTGTCAAGAGATAAGACTTTATGAGTTTCTCAAATTTCCATAAAACTTTCAAGTAAAATGTTAACCATTTTTGTTATAGACTCTATTTAAGGTTCTTTGTATGGAGAAGAGTCTTGGAGGATAGGGACAGAAATAGTGTCTCCCTCAAGAGCAAAGAGAAGACATGTTTACTGCCCATCCTAAAAGATTTGGATTCCCTGAGCTCAGGTTATCTCTCATACTCAAGTTCTATGAGTCCAAGAACTTCACATCACCCTATGGAAACTGGGGCTCAGAGAACTGACTTCGATGCAGTTATGCTGGCTACTACTAATGCTATAATAAGCTGTCTTTTATCCCTGACTCAGCATCCTTTAAGCTATCCTGTCAGCTTGCGGGTAGGGTAAAAATCTCAGGCCCCTCTACAGTTCTTCACACAGATTTTTAGGGACACTATTACACATTAAGTAGCTAGTAAAATGGTTTCAGTATGGCATTTCAGGAGACTCTCAGATTCCCTGAAGCCCATTCATTGGCCACTATACCACTGGTGGGAATGCCACACTCAGTTGGAGATTTCTCAATATCTTTGTGACCTTGCATGAAATATGCTATTGAAAAAAAATAGATAACAGCAAAGCATAACTAGATTTCTGTCCTTAGAACAAGAGTTTGTAAATGAAAAAATTGCAAAACCAGTAGACTTGTGAAGTCTGAACTGGTTTGGTTTAACCCAACTCTAAGCACTTGGCATGGATTCCTTTCAACAAAGAATACTATAGCCATCTCATCTGTAAACCACAAATGTAAATTGTATTTCAGAGAGAGTAGATTTCCAACTTCGGGGTCACCACATACCATTCAATTCTGAATTGCTTAAATCAGTGGTAGTTTCTTTCTTTTTTTTTTTTTTTTTTCTCTCTTGCCATACTGAGAGATTTATAACAATATAAAAATGGTTACCAATAAAACATATACAACACATGTATTTAGCTCAATTCATTTTATTTACCCACTTTTATACCCAATAATTTTATAGAATTAAAGTGTTTTTAAAAACAATGTCACTAAGACACTGTTTCCAGAAGAGGTATATCAAGATGTTATGTTTTGTGTTACTGGGACAGGATGTGTGCAGATGGTGTAGGGAGAGGGTGAAAGCTCAGGAAAGGTTCTCCATATTCTATTTTTAAAATGTGTTTAGTATTATAGCTCCTTTTAAAAAATAAAAGTAAGACTTAATCCTAATTATGAATTGGTCTAATCAGTTAATACCCCTAACACATAGCCAAAATTAGCTTTTGAAAGTCAAGATACTGATGAGTGAAGAGGCAAATAAAGGAGCTACAAAAAACACAGCCTACATTGTAACATTTAATTTTTTTTCATAAGTGTATTCATAATGAAAAAATAGAAAGTGACTTTTTAAGAAATTAATTCTTTTTTTTTTTTTTTTTTTTTTTTTTTTTGCGGTACTGGGGATTGAACTCAGGGGCATTCTACCTCTGAGCTATATCCCCAGCCCTAGTTTTTTTTAATTTTTTATTTTGAAACAGGGTCTCACTAAGTTGCAGAGTGCCTCACTAGGTAGCTGAGGCTGGCTGCAAACCCGGATCCTCCAGTTTCAGCCTCCCAAATGCTGGGATTACAAGTGTATGCCACCACACCCGGTTCAAAAAATTATTTCTTTAGGGAAAAACATTTTATAAGTGGTGTTTAATTATTATTAACAAGGGTATAATATGGGTACAGGGACAAAATACTCATAATCTACATGTAATATACATAATATATGTATAGATAATATACATATAATGAGAAATTAGGAAAACAGGTTTTCTCATAAGAATATACTTGCAGTTCCTATTAAGTATCATTAATTGGAAATTGCCAAGAAAACAACAAACCAGTGATTAAGATATATGAGATATGTCTATTTAAAAAGTCATTAATCTACTCTAAGGAAAAAACCCTTATCTAATCATAAATCTTTAAATCTGTCTAGACTACAAATATTAAATCAATTCACCTTTACAAGAAAGAGAACAAAATTAGGAAAAACTCTTTTGAAAAATGAGATTAAAAAATACATAACTGTTGTAGTTTGAATACAAATTTCACTATAGAAATTTATTCCTCTATAAGTGCTTAGGAACACATGAAATTTTCAGAGATTAGTTATTCCCCTAAGCAACTGACTATCAAATATTACATTCTTCATTTCTTTCTTCTTACTACATCATCTAGTTTTCAAAAGTTTTCCAGAGTTCTATTATCTCAATTAAATTCAACCAACAAATACATTTACCTCTAAACACTTCTAGCATTTTTATTTAGTGCTACATTAAGTTGTGTGCATAATATGTCACTTTAAAATATAACTTAATGCCTCCTATCACTCCTATTGCAGTACCCTCTGCACATCCTCCAATAAGTTTTCTTTCAAAGATGAGCTCAAGTAAGAAAAATATTTAAACTTCTATTTTTCTTGGAGGGGTGGGGGAAGTACTGGAGATTGAACAACCCAGGTGCATTCTACCTCTGAGCTACACCTGCAGATCCTTATTTTTTGAAACAAGTTGCTGAGGTTGGTCTCAAACCTGTGATCCTCCTGTCTCAGTCTCTCAAGTACTGGGATTACAGGTGTGCACCACCAAACCTGGCTCTAATATTTTACTGAGTGAAGCCTACATGACAAACATCATATTTGATCTAAATTTTTACTTTATTTAATATTTTTATAAATAAAATATTTATAAATGTTAATGCCATTAGGAAAATCCACCTTATACTTCAACTCATTATTTTTGTATTAGAGATCTACATAATTCAAATCATATCATCATAGATACTTTTAGTTGGGAGGAAGAAAGTGAGGCTCTAATAGGTTGAAGGACCTGTGTGGAGTACAATTTCCTATAAAGAAAATGAAAAATGGATACTGTTCCCCAGGATCTATACCGGTTCATGCTTCTGTATCAGTTACCTGGGAGCAAGTACCCAATGGACATTCTTAACATACAACCAAGACAATCACAGTATGTGTGGGTTTCTGTCTTAATGTGCCGTGATCATGGAGTACTGGAACTCTTGCTTTTTGCCTGCCCATTATTGTACAGGAAGACTGACACCTTTTGGTGCATCTTGAAATGGGGGCTTTCTACTGCCTCCTGACCTGGTGCATTAAATGACCTGGTTCTGATATCTTTCAAAATATACAAAAACACAGGAGCTAGGGTAGGGGGCTCTATCATACAGAGGACTCCACCCAATAGTTTGTTTTAGTTGCTGTGCAGCCACAGTAATACAGCACAGAATCAGGCCTCAGGAAATTCTTTACATTCTGAAGAGGAAAAGATATGGGAAAATTCTTAATTTTGCTAAGAATGTTCTACCTCTCTAGTAATTGTATCAAATCTGAAAGAAATGCTAAAAGATGGACATATTTAACTTTATAGTTAAAAGCTTCCCTACATTGGTGGGAAGTGACCCGTTTTATTTTTTAAATGATTCTAATTTTCCTGCTCTAAAACCAAAAAGAAAAACAACAACAAAAAAAAACTGCATGATATTAAAGCATATGGATGACACTACATGCTGGAGTAGTACAGGTTATAGAAAAATATTCCTTCATAATGTCTTCTGCTATCTGTGCTGCTAACTATGACTCTTGCATATATAATTCCATTATACTTTTGTAATTCAAGGTTTTGAAAATGCTTTTGAACCATTAATATATTTTCCTGGTTAAAATTCTTTGAGATGTTCTTAACAAGAGTCTTAGATAATGAATTTGGGCAAACTCTGGAACAGTCTTTACAGTATTATCATTCTCATTAATTTTCAGAACTACCCACTGTGTTGAGATGATTGTCATGGGCCTAAGACTTCAATTTGACTAAATATTTTTGCATATATTTCAACATATAAGTAACTAACAGATGTTTAAATGTTAAGTTCATATGGAAGATACGTTAAAAGTATCTAATCTCATGATTTCTTTGCCACACCAATTCTTATTCTACTATTTCTTTATGTATCACACAGTTTCTTCTGTACTTAGGTTTATAATAGACCAATGATTCCAAAATCCTTTCCAGGATAACAATCCTTTAAAACATTCTGGAATTTAAGCCATTTATGCATGTAGATTTCTAGCATCAGTAGTGTTTTGTTTTGTTTTGTTTTGTTTAAGAGAATACCTTATATAGAAACTCAAACATGTTCAAATTTACCTCTATAAAATATATACAGTTCACATAAACCTTAGGACTATACTTTCTCTTATTTTTAATATAAGGTATTCTCCATTTATATTTTTATTGGGCCTTAGCAACCTGATATATGATACTGCCCTGACCTGCCAGAAAACAAACGGGTAGGAGGCTAAAAACAATATTCCTTTAAGAGAGTTAATGCCGCACACAGTTCCATACTTTCACTCAGTTTATTCTTTGCTTTTTTGGTTATCTCTGAAGACTGCTTCTGTTTCTATTGTTTCATCCTTTAGCATTCACATATCAGAGCAATAAGTATTTCATTACTGGTTTATCTGTCCAGAGGCTTGAGAAGCGGTAACAATTAACCCTCCCTTCACAGTGATTGATACAGGCTTTGCTTTCAATTTGTTCCACTACACAGATCATGAAATTCTGAATGCAAGCATCCTCATTGACCTACACTTTCAAACACACAGCTACAATGAGACCAAAGTAATTATTAAAAGGAACACAGGACTACTGAGATCTGAAACAAAGTCTTTTAAAAATCTGTTAGATGACCTTCTGGTAAAATTGGCAAATTCTGATGCTCAGGAAAATGACAGTTTTGTGTTCCTGTCTGGAAATATTCAATGCAAGCTGATCAATGTATATTATGGTGATTGCATTCGGGTACAGTATGTACTTAAGAGAATGCAGAAAGCCATTCTAGTTGCTACAAACAAATAACTGTTAACATTGTAGCTTAAACTGTATACATTCTTTTCCCCCCAAAGAAACTAAACTTCCTGGTTTGTGCAAAAAAGAAAAAAATACCTTGACCGCAGCAGAGAATCCAGACTGGAAATGTGATAGTTTCACTCTGTAGGAAGAGTTGCATACCTGAGATCCACATTCTCCCTCTCCCCCTCCCTTCAGATGAAGATTCATGGTAAGAAATGAATATATTTTTCACAAAGTCTGAAAAATAGCTTCAAATAAATATTAATCTACTGCAATCGATATATATGAGGAATGGAGAGGAGCTGGTAGAAGAGCGGTGACTACAGAACTATATTAAAACAAGGGTTGCAGTTAAAGAAAATCAGGGCGGAAAGCAAGGCAGCAGGCCTGAGGCTCTAATCACAGAACAGAGTGATGGAGATGAACCAATACTGCATGGATTAGCAATGAATTATTTTGAACCGTAATCATATGCCTGCACAGGAGAGAGGCAAAAACTAACCATTACTCATAAACTGATCTGCTGATTGAGAGGGGAGAGAAAGAGAGAGAGAAAGAGAGAGAGTATTAGTTCAAATACTAAACTAATTCAGAATAATGAAAGCCTAAAGATGTGGTTATACTTCAAGTAACATTTTATTTTAATGTCTGCCACTTGCTACATAATATGGGGTATTTAGAGTATAAACTGTAAAGTACTTGGATTCCAACAAGATGAATCCTGGCATTTCTTCAAAGATCAGGCTGTGATCTAGTTTTTCCTCTCTTCATTCTTTTTTGCCTGATAAAACCCTTTTTGGGTAACTCTGACACTCCTCAAATACAATTTTTTAAAAGTATTTTAGTGATAAACAAGGAACAGCACTCAAGGAATTAACTCCCTTTGGAGAATCTGAAAAATTCATATCAAATGAAGATTCAATTGTTAGAACTAATTTTGTTAGGAAGAAAAAAAATCAAAACTGCTGGTAGGGAGAGATTCCTGAGATTCTTATGAACAGACTGTTTAAATGAAGAGCACTTTAATCAGTAGAGGAATCCTCACGTTTCTAATGTCTTGCTGTGCATTCTGCAGGTTATAGTAGCAGCTGGTAGAGGTCATATATCTTTTGTGAGCATCCCAAAAAGGCTCACTGCCAGACTGTTAAATTATGAATAAGCAATGAACAAAAGAATGCAGATACGGTGGTGACAAGATAATCCAAGCAAATTTATCTATGACAAATTTCACAGGATTAACAAATTACATTTACACAGAACAATAAAAATGTGCAAAAGAAATGATGAGCCTACTTTTCCTTACAGCATTAGGAAAACAAAAAAAGTCACCAACCCATTGCATATATTTAAAATTTAACTCAATTTAAAGTAAGACATTTACATTCAAGCTATCTTTGTAACACTTTTGTGCTTTAAGTAGACATAGACAAATACAGTTTACCTGGTATATACATCTCATATATAATTCATATGATAAACAGTATATATGTCTACATAGCTTACATATAAACTAGGCAGACCATGTATGAAAATTTTGTACAATAAAACCCCTATTCACATATATGAATAGAATATATATATTTTTCAGATGTGGATTCTGAGGAATAAATTATTTTTGTAGAAAAAAAATGCACCCTAAATCAGTGCAATATATACTAGCTACTAAAAAAAACTTTAATGTACTGATGTCTCCATTTTCTAGGATGAGAGAAATTGACTCTGCAAGCAGTTTTAATCACTCCACTTACCCCCACCAAAATGCTTTGGTCTTTCTGAGTAAAGTACTTCCGAATCAAGTTTAGAACTAGCACCCTTTTCTGTAGTGGGACAATAGAAAGAAAAATTCAGAGATGTTAATTACAGCTATATTCCCACATAGATTACTCTTAATCCAACACTAAATTTTTCTTTATACTAAAATCCTTTTTTATAAATCTACAAACTTTACAAATGAAAAAGCTGTACTCTACTGCATGTAATAAAATATTACTGAAATGACCTATGATTCTATAAAGTGGTCTTAAAACACTATGTGGCACAACATTTCAAAATATGTAATATAAAGGTTTGTTAAGTTCTAATATTTCATGTGAGGTACCCAAGTCAGAGCCCTTTAATTCTGCATTAGCATGCTGCTGATAATAAAAAAATACTGTAATCAGATGTAATTTTAAGATAATCTAACTGCTAATTTAAATTTTGTAGCCTTTTTCACTTATACTTCCTATTTACTTTTGCTTTTTATCTTCAATTTTAGTAAAATATCTCTCTAAATGAGTTATTATCAAGATTTTATCAGGCAATATTTTTATGTAAACAAGAAATGTGCTGAATGTAAAAGTGAATATTTAATTAAGATATAAATGCAAAATACCTTTTCAACCACAAATACTCAAAGCACATCTATTCTAGTTCTTTCAAGTCCTGAAATTTCTACTATACATTTTATTTTCTTAAGAAACTATTTGGTTGACAGTGTTACATCCAAAACGGTAAAGATAAATGTGGCTTACTTGTCTACTACAGCAAATCTAGCATATATTCTGCAGTGAGCAATGATGAAGTCAGATGCTACAAAGTTTCCTAAAGTAGAGTTTTTATCAAAAAAAAAAAAAAACTGTTACATACCAGATGCACAGCTTTCCACTCCTAGCAAGGAGAAATAACAATGTTACCAAAGATATTCCCTTCTTGATACTACCCCACACACACATACTAAAAACATAACTTACCATGTATGTACCTATTGTGTTCCATTTTAACATGTTCTGTTTTAAATGAAATGAGTTAGTATATGTAAAGCCCTTAGAATAGTGCCTGTTATTAGTAGAGTAGTATATAAATGCTTGTAACCCTTATGATAATACTCGATAATTTGTCAGGCGGCTAACTCCTTCCTGCCTGCCTGCCTACCTGCCATCCTTCCTTCCTTTTTGTGGTACTGGAGATTGAATACAGGGGCATTCTACCTCTGAGCTACACCCCAGCCCTTTAGAGTTTTTTTATTTTGAAACAGGGTCTAAGTTGTTGAGAGCCTCACTGAAGTGCTAAAACTAGCCTCCAACCTGCCCTCCTTTCTCAGCCTCCCAAGTACTGGGGTTGCAATAGGCAGGCTAAGTCCTTACATATTTCAAAAAAACAATACCCAGAAACACAAACACAAAAGTGTTTTATTCAGAAAGGCCTATGAGGCTGTTTCTGCCCACTTAGTGGCAAAACTATCACAAAACAAAAATGCCTCAATTGTACTCTTCAGACAAACTGAGGTGCCCTTGTGAGGCTCAGTTGTAAGATGGAAGAAGGCCCTGAGGACTGCATATGCTCATATGCTGCTACCAAAGAGGCACGTGTCCACTATGTCCATGGTAAAATGACTCTTCTCAAACCACTCAGGTAAAAATCTCTTATAGACAAGTGAAGCTTCTCTATAAAGCAATTAGAATATTAAAGGAAGAGGATGGGGGATTGAATCCAGAGGCAGTCTACCTCTCAGCTATACCCCAGCCCTATTTTGATTTACTTCTTTATTCTATTTTGAAACAGGGTCTAAGTTGCAAAGGGCCTCCCTGAATTGTGGAAGCTGGCCATGAACCTGTGATCCTCCTGTCTCAGCCTCCCAAGGACTGGAATTACAGGCATGAGCTGCCAGTCCCAGCTCTCCTCTAACTTAATAAAGTCTATTTCAGAAGTTCTCCAAACATCTGATGAAGGACAAAAATAAGAGGAAATATAGTTTACTATCCACAATGTAATCATTCTTTCTGCCAATGGAACTCTCTTCATTGGCTCAGAAATCTCTGACTTTGGAAAGTCAAAACTGCAGGTCCCATTGACTGGTATTAAGGTACATCTCTCCAGAGATGGCATTGCCTGATTCCTTATCAGAGACAAACCTGAACTCAACCTCCAACTCTACTGCCTTTCTTGGGGATAGCTAAGTCTCTATTTTCACATCCATATGAGGAAACCAATGAGAAAATTGCTATGAAGTATTACATACAAGGCCTCAAATATCATAATGTCCAATGAACACTTATTATTATCTTATGCGACCTATTTTTAAATCCTATCAAAACATCTTCCCTAAACTTTGCTAAAAACTCACATATGTCAATAGTGTCTTTTCACTTTGTTTCCTGCAAGAACCTCTAATAATGTTTAGAGGTTTTAGTCATTAATTATTATATTTTACAAATTGGACACCTCTCCTTCCAAAACACCAAACAAAGAGAAGTGGGGGGGGGGGGTACCTGACCTTTTTTTTTTTTTTTAAGAACTCTGCACAACTTACTCTTTTAGAATAGAGTGTTTTCTGACTGTCTTTCATATTTTGCATGTTCCATATAAAGACAAGTCTATAACCAAAGTAACTGCTCTAAGGAATGCATCTTTCAATATTGTCCCTCATGGGTCACTGTGGTCCAGGGTAGAGGTTCTGTAAATAAAGCTGAATGAAAGCACCAATCACTAATGGCAGTCTAGGGCAGGACAACTGTAGATCACAGTAGCATGGGATTTTCATCTTGCTTCTTGTGAATTTGTCCACAGGACCACAAGATTCCAAGGACTTCACCAAAACATTGTGTTTTACAGATTTACACTGACAACAGCTTCAAGTGTTCCCCAATCTTGTCACTGCCCCTGTCATTTCAGATACAGCAACAGGCACTTCATTTCTACTAAGTCATGTCCTGTTTATGCACTGTGGTATTACTAATATTACTACAAATTATTCTAACTATGTAAGGTTCTATCAAACTTAATAGTGCAAACATCCTATTCACACTAATGAGGCCCAGCGCAGTAAAAATACCATTCAGTTACACTTGGTTTATTACACTGCCCAATGAGGGGAGAGGAAAAAAAAAGGCCACTATTTACTGTGAAATTACTAACATCATTAAATGCAAACAACTGAATTTTCCCATAAATTCTAGAAGTAGTTTTTGTTTTGTTTTGTTTTTTGTCTGTTTTTTTACCTAACTGTAGGTTTGAATAGTGTATTCTGTGCAACCATGGTAGCATATAAAAGTAAAAGAGTAATATTTAATCAACGAATCAACTAAAATTTTCAACATAATTTTTTCAGTTTCTGCTTTTTTCATCCTAAACAAGTACAGACATGTCTATCAAGCACCCAAAGTTACATTGTAAACCAACTGCAATAGAGAACTTTTTAAAATAAATTTAAGTGATGAAATGCTACAATGTAGAAAAGCACCCTGTAAACATAACCTGTGGGAAGGGATGGCTGGGCCATTACTGCAGCTGTCTGGTCAGGCTTAGCTTTCTTCAAGTTTAGCAGCATTCAGCATAAGAAAGGATCTCAAGAATTGCAGGAAAACAGAAACAGACTAAAGTTTGCAGTGGGGCCATTATTAATAGTAAAGCACTTGAGGAAGTTTACAAGGGAAACAAGGAGTGATTTAGAAACTTCTTATATGGGGCTGTATCTCCATAAATATCCCCCCAAAAATGAAGCTCTACAGTTTAAATAACTGTATTGAAGCTATTCCTCCAAATCCTCACCCAAAAGTGCTACTTCACAGGAGCCTATGCACATATGGCTGGCTTGCTTACACACACACACACACACACACACACACACACACATATACAGTCTCTTGTCATAGGAAACCTTGCCACAGAGATGATGATCTGGAGAGCAGATCCTACGGATATGATTTTTAATCTGCCATTGGATCATAGACTAAAATCTGGGGAAGGGGAAAAGAGTCCAAGGGGCCATAGAAATTCTGCCTTCCCTAGAAAACAGCTCTGTTATGTAGAAAAGAATTGCAGAGGAAAATCAAAATTCACATTACTAAAACTTTCAAATTGTTTTCATTTGTGGATTATACTTAAAGGACAATTTAAT
Source organism: Graphiurus murinus (assembly GCA_004027655.1). Taxonomy (NCBI): domain Eukaryota; kingdom Metazoa; phylum Chordata; class Mammalia; order Rodentia; family Gliridae; genus Graphiurus; species Graphiurus murinus. The sequence goes on from PVLC010010074.1 coordinate 31,076, forward strand.
TTAATTCATTGTTGAGAAAGATATTTATTACACATAACTTTTAATCAAAAATAAAAGTTTTATTTTTTAAGATTATATGTAGACACAGGGACCAACACTTTACTCTTAATACCACTAAGTGCTAAAATAATTAAAAAAGAAACCCTTATGCAACTTAAAAAAACAAGAAGCATCAAACCATGTTGAATTCCACATTGCTCATTGTATCAAATGAAATCTAGTGATTGGCATATTGCCAGTCAAGTAGCTACATGTGTCTCAATTCATAAATCAGAAACTGGAGATGTGAATGGATGCTGTAATGTGGGAGGGTCCTATGTAATAAAGGTCATTATAACTCCTGACTCTAGAGCTATACCATCTAATATCCTTCCTGGTGGAGCTATGCTATGCCCATGCATTACAGTTCCTGTTGACAGTCTGTTGCCTTGGAAATATTTCATTATTTCAGTTTTTCCATTTGTAGACCCTTGGCCTTGTGATATGAAGGCCATCCTATTTCATATTTTCGATTATCATTTAAGCAATCTTGTGGGGCTATTTATATATATAAGCAAGTGTTAGACAACACATATCATCATTTATCACTGTTTAAGCTTACACTGTAGAAAGAAATACCTCCAAAAAAAGTCTCTGCCACCACCTTTACTTTTTCAGCTCAAACCATGTGCTGCTAGAATATGCTTTGCAAGCCAGCATGGGCACATCACATGCTTGACACTTCTCTCTAATTTTCTTGGTTATACATCCACATAGTGGAACAACTCTGCAGCAGTGCTATATAATTTGCAGCCTATTGGAGTTTAAAGAAAACCAAACAAGTTTATATATACAGGTTCTCAACTTGTTCTTTCAGGCTCTAAAGAAGCATTCTGTGTAAATACGATTGGGGGAAATTTAAGGAATACTAAGTAGTAGCAAATGACATTATCAAAAACAAGTTTCTTTATAAACATTATTGTAAGGAAATGATTTTTGTACTGTATTATTATATGCATGCCAGCCACTTCATAAATAAACAAAAGTGATTCAAAAGATGCATTTTTTTTCTAAGTTTGAATGATGGTAGATTTGAAAAGCAGTAAAGAATAAAGTGTCCATAAACACCTTTGTGAAATCAATGATTTAGAAATCATTTTTTAAATAAGTGGAAAAAATACAACTTAAAACATATTCACAGAATTTCATCTTGTATAAACATCTCTGTGTTCAACTGTAGTTGCAGATAAATAATACTATGAACCAGCAAGTTCTAGGCACAAAATGCAAACATAGGTGGAATGACTAGTTGAAGCAAGTAACTATGGAAATCAAGGCCTCCTGAACAAACCATCTGACTTCCCATTTCTCATTACAAAACCAAATCAAGGTACATGTGTAATGTTTACACGTAAAGTGTTAAGAGCATTTAAATAAAACCCTGATAACAAAGTGAACCCTTGGGGCATAAAACAACTCCTTGGATAATGGGCCAAGTTTGTGGTTATTACTGTTTGAAACAGTTTCTAACTCCTTCCTTCCTCCCCTCTATAAAGCCCCTCTGTCCCCTGCCCTCGTATTACTCCTCCTTCTCCCTATAGGTTAAACTTTCTGAGATCCAACCTTTAAAATGACAGCATCCAAGCTGAACAAGAAGATGCTATTAAAGGGCATTAAATTAAATACAGTATATCCTCCTACAACTTCAATCAGAATTTCAGACCAAGTGTTATTTAGTTCAGCTCTCAAGTGGAGCAGAATAACAAATCGCGCACTTTGATTTACCTTCTTCGAATGCCAAATGGAGACAGGTGATAAAGAACGCGCTCATGCACAGGCTATGAAGTTTCCCCTAGAAATTAATTCTATCTTCGAGATTCCTATCTCAGAGAAATTCCCAAAATGGCACACAAATAGGCCTCTGCTAGAGAGATTACTGGGGCCATCCCAGTAAATACATTTACTACCAAAAGAACTGGGAAAGGAGAAAGGAGGAAAGGAAGGAAAAAAAAAAAAAGAGGACAAGAGGAAGAGAGGGAGGGGAAGGGGGAAAGAAAATCAATTATAACCTTCTGATCTCAAGAAGTATTCACCAACATGTTAGATTAAAGTAAGTATTAAAAGCCTTGTACAATGCCCTAAGAAATAAAAAATTTCTATCTATAACAGTATTTGATATATAAATTCTTCATGAAGCAATACTTAAGAACTAAATGTTCATTTTTAGCTTTCTTAAGAAGTCAATTTTTTTTAACTTGGGAGTAATAGCATCTTTAAAAACTGGATATGGTGTGATTTACTCTCTAATATATATATTACAGAATTATCTGGAGTTTAAAATTAGTCAATTATGTATCGTCTTAAAAGTTTTTCCTTAATCCTGACAATTCTGTCGTCCTTATTATATGTAGTATTATATGTAGGAAGCAAGCAATAGTACAATAGAAGCGTTTTAAGGTTTCCCTATCTTCACTTAAAGTATATCTAAAGATATGTTGTGTCAAAAATAAAACTGTCCATGCAGTGATAATTAAATCTTGCAACTAAGCACTTCCCTGGGCTTCTTTTCAAGTTCTAAGTCAGCTTCAAGTCCCCTCTTGGGGGTAGGGGTGTGTGTACATCTCCGACTGTATTTGTTTTCCTCTTGAATAGCTGGGTAACATTTCATATCTCCTTTCCTTTTCCGAGACAGAGAGATACTCACTTTTCTCGAGCCGATATGCAATTAATGTCATTAACGCTGTCAATTAATAGCAAATAAGATTCCTAACAAAGTAGGCTGGATGGACAGCAGGAGGGGAAACCACGTTGGGGGTGGGGGCGGGGTGCTTAGTTACTCTGAAATCTTAACAATGCTATTCACGTAGGCCGGTTAGGGATATTTTGAACACAAACTCCCTTTCCTTTTGGCTGTACTAGTTTAACTTCAAACAGACATGCTCCACTGAGCCCCTTGCTTGGATATGCAATTCTCACCAGGAACTTTTTAAAACACAGATTCCCCAAACAGTAACTAACTGGGCATAGATGCTCCAACTGCTGACACATTTTGTATCTCGCTGTTTGTTTGCTTATTTTGGATTTAAGGGGCTTCTGTATTTATTTGCTTTCTGACAGAGGAGGGAAGGATGAGAGCGGAGGGCAGAGCCGGGGACCCACAAGTTGCCGGGAGGCGGCGGCGCGCCTCGCTCCTCCCGGGCCGGCCTAGCTGCTCCGCGCGGAAACGGCCCCTCGGCGACACATTCCGGGCCTGGCGCTAGCTCCACGCTCCCGCCCCCGGCCGCCGCCTCCTCCTCCTCCTCCTGCTCCTCTCCTCCTCCTCCCCTTCAGCCTGCCTTCCCTCCCCCTCCCCAGCCTCATTCCCTTCCTCGAGAGCAGCTGCCAAGGGACCTGCGGCGGCCCCGGGGATCCCCCGTCCCCCACCCTCCCCGCTGCGCCTTCTCTTTTTTTCTTTTCCTCTCTTTTTTCTCTTTCTTTTCTCTCTCTTTTTTTCTTTTCTTTTTTTTCTTTCTTTCTTTCTTTTTTTTTTTTTTGGTCGGCGAGTCACTCTATTCGCCGAGCCGAGGAGGTGCGAGTGCTGGGGCGCCGGGCGCCGCCGCTGCCGCAGCCGCCGGGGGCGGACAATGCGCGGGGACGCGGGGACGCGGGGACGAGGGCGGGCGCCGCCGCAACCCCGCCGCGGTCCCGCGGGCTGGCGGCCCGGGAGGCGGGCTGCGGAGCGGGCCCGGCGGGCGCGGCGCGGGAGGCGGCGGCGCGGGGGGCGGCGGCCCGGCGGCAGGTTCAATAAACAGAAAAGTGTTACCGTTCTCGCCTGGAAGGATCCTGCTGAAAGCTGGGCTTGGTGGGCGCCATCTTCCTGCTATTTTTTTTTCCTCTCTTACTTTTTGCCTCGCTCCCCCCTCCCGGGCCGGGGGGCGTGGGGAGGGCGGGGGTGTGCGTGTGCGTGGGGTGGCGGGAGTGAGTGCGGGCGTGCGCGGCGCGGCGGCCGTGCCGGTGGCCGTGGCGGTGGCCGTGGCGGCGGCGGCAGTGCAGCGAGGCGGGGAGGCTACGGAAAAGTAGCGGGGCCGGAGGCTGGCGGGCGGCCGGCCGTCCCCTCGCGCCGCCGGTGCTCCCCGCCGCAGGTCGCCGCCGTCTCCTCCCCCTGCTCGCCCGGCGCCGCCGCCGTCCATGCGCCGCAGAGCGCCCGCGGCCCGGGCCGCCCGGGCTCCGGAGACATGCCCAGCGCGGAGACAGGCGACCGGCGGCGGCGGCGGCGGAGGAGGAGGGGGAGCGGCGCGGGGGGAGGCGGCCGCGCGCCCCCGGCCAGCCCGGCCCAGGGCCCCGCCGCCTGCCTGCGGGCTCTCGCCCGAGCGCCGCCACACACACACCCACGGCCGCCCCCGCCACTCAGCGGCGGCCTGGTGGCAGGTGGGGCACACACCCTCCCGGCGGGGGGCGGCCGGCCTAGGAGGGGGGGGGACGGGGAGGGGGAGCACACGCAGGGGGTTCCCAGCTTGACCGCTGTGAAAGTATTTCTGGGCATTTTCCAGCTGCTTTGCTCCTGAGCGCTCTCTCGCACGCAGACACACACCCCCTTCTCTCTCTCTCTCTCTCTCTCTCTCTCTCTCTCTCTCTCTCTCTCATCGTTGGGGGACTGGGAAGCTCGGCTGCTGGCGCAACAACGCCACTCAGTTGCAGTTTCAAACACTTCCCTTCTCTGGAGTATCGGAGCCAGGAGGAAAGAAAGAAAGACTGGAACTGAGAGGCCACGGGAGTGAGCTGGGGCAGGACAGACCGGCCCCGGAGCGCCTTCGGGGGCGTTGGAAATACACACCGGGGGGTTAGGGGCTCGCGCTGGCCCTGGCCAGCCGCTCCCTGGCCCTATGGGCGCGCGCAGCTGCTGCACAGGCACCTAGTGGCTCCAGCGCTCTCCGCAGAGTCCCCAAAGCCAGAGCATCTGCATTATTCAGGCTCGTAGAAATATGCAGACCCCAGGGGTTTACAGGTGAATCCCAGACGTTAAAACCTAAGCTGGATACAACGCTCTCCCGACTCAGGTCCTGGTGCTTAGGACTGGACTGCTAGCTTCTGGAATCTAGCCCAGTCGCTTCCCCATTTTATAGCTCAGCAAGGCCTAGAGAAAGAGCAACTCCAGGGCAGGGCTAGTGCTGGAATCTGGTTACCTGGGTAGACCCTGGGCAGAGCCACACTGCAGCGTGTAAGCGGCTTGGCTTCCTACACAGAGACTTTGGTCAGTCGTGTGTCAACCAGGCAAGAAGAAAGGACTCCCAGAGCACCTCCACTTTGAATAAACGAAAGAGCCTGGTAGAAAACATCAGTCCTGTGTGAGCCCTTGCGTTTTGCTTTAAACTTTAGGGAGAAAAAAAAAAACTGAAAATGGGGCCCCTTGGGTCCTACCATTCCAGTAAAGTAGAGCTGGAACTTGGGAACATCTACGGAAAGCCTAGGTATTTTTGGTGGCAGAGGTGTTCAATTTGCATGATCGTGTTTGAGTTCTCTTTGGAGTACACTCTACAGGTAGGAGAAAATGAGAATGATTGAGAAATGAACTGGAGTGAAAAGCATTGCCTACAAGACAGACCCTGCTTGACAGAGGAGGGAAGTTGCCGGTTGGAAGCTCTGGCTCCAGGACAGCCAGTGTAGTGCATTTCTGTCCCAAATGACAAATGAGAGAAGCTTATGTTCTCCCAGTAGACAGGCCCTTCTGCTGGAAAAACCCCATTCTTGTCACTCTCTCATCTGACTCCCCAAAAGTACTTAAGTTTTTCTTTTGGTAAAATGATGTGTCACTACTTCAGCACACATATCCCAGTCTTCAGTAGGAAACTATGGCTGCCCCCTCAGAGCCCCCTCAGAGCAGGCATGTTGGTGGCCCACAATACTAATGAAGTGCCAGAGGACAGACAGGAGACTCCTGGCTCAGACCTTACCTCAAAGCCTGCCAATAATCTTCTTGCCCCCTATGACTCACTCTTCTGCCCCCAAATTAACTAAAATTAAAGACAGTAACAGGTGTCATCAGATCTAAGAACCTAAAGAAGGCTACATTTTTTTTTTTTTTTTACAGCTATCATCTTCCTTTCTGTCAATATAAGAAAACATAAAAAGCCAGGGAGGAAATCATACATCTCAAAGGCTGAAGTTTAGAGTTGATCATTTTTATCTTGAAGATTAAAGTGGTTTTGACAAGTGGCCCAAATTCGAAGGTGAAAAAGGTGGAAAGCACCCGTGCAGCTTTCAATATTGAGGCGGCAGGGACTGTGGGGAACTGCCCTGGATGGTCCTGACTTCAGGGGAAATTGGTCCCTAGATCATCTTTTTTGAAGGACAACATCAACACTCAGAGCAAACCTAAAGGCAGAAAAATTCCTGTCTGCCCTAATGCCCAATTTATATCTTACAGGTTAGCTCAAGTTCCCCAGAGGTCCCTGAAATCTTCCAAAGGCATCTGACATTTCTGACCCTTGACTCCCTACACTTCACAAACTACCTTATTGTGATGATCTCTTGCACTTCCTAGTTAAAGTGACCACCAGATTCTATTGTCATTTAAATATTTTATAAATGACAGAAAAACATACCTGACCATGAAAAGGAGACACCAAATTCTTTTCTAGTCCTTTATGTTTGAAAGATTACCAGATCTTTTGCATTAAATGTTCTTGTCATCACTGAAATAATTTAAGTCAAAAATCTCTTGGACAAGGAATAGCCCCTTTTGGGATTATTTTCAAGACTCCTTTTAAGACTTCTAACAATAAGCAGAGCATATAATGAAGTCTTCTATAGAATATTTGCAGTACTGGGTATGAACTTGGAAAACAGTGTGTTGTGCAAAATCTGCTCTGGTCACTGGGCCATTGGTTAGGAGGCACAGAATATGGCAATGATAGATTATCTTAACCTTTTCTGTTTAAATACTGTTGGTTCATATCAAAGGTTCTCAAATCAATGAAGTTTCAAATACAAGGTAAAAATAGGAACTGTTATTTGAATTATGCATTGTGTATATTTTAAGTTAAATGCCATTGGCAAATCTCTCAGCTGTTTAATCCTGTGCAATCTGGGAAACACAAATATTTAATTTCACACTTTCATGTGCTCTATTTTCTTCCATCTTCCACAAAACTGAGCCCCTACAAATGGGGAGCTTTTCTTATTCCATTGTTAGTTTTTCTCAGCACAGTTTTTTGGGTCACATTTTTGATAAAATCTTGCATCATCCAAAGTTGTCCTTGTGGAAAAACTTTAGTTCTAGGACTGTTGGTGATGTTAGAGTCCCCCCCCCCCAACTGAATCAAAGATGTTTACTATTTCAATGCGATGTCCATATTTTTTTTATCTGCAAATATTTTAGATCTGCATTTTAGGATAAATGCAAACAAGTAATACTTTAAAACTTCCTTCCCACCACCTAGCCTAACTTTGTAAAATTTGCTTCTCAACTTGTATCTCTGAATCTTACCCATTTGCATTATAATGCGTTTAAGATGAATACTTAACAGCGCGAAGAGACTCGGATTTCATGCTGTATTTCGCTGTAGTAACAGGTGACATGATAACACTATTATGTAGAATTGCAAGTCTACAGCGACACGTGAAAATCGTTCCTATTCTGTTTGGAAACAAATGATCAATCAGCCTCCAGTGATCAATTACCCCCTTGGCTGCCGGTCAGCGGCGATCCGCACCCGGCAGAGGCATTGAGAAAATTCCTCTGGAAAGGGACTGGGATCCCAAACTTTGCAAAAGCACCTAGTGCGGCGTCTGAGACTTCGCTCCAACTCCTTCGCTACTCTCTGCTGAGGCTCTAGATTTGGGGCTACGGAGAGGGCAAAGGATGATTTCACTTCCCCGTGCACTAGACTGCTTTTCAATCCGAATCGTGAATTACTATTTTCTTTCTCCTCTACAGAACGAGGTGCAGGCAAAGTGAGCCCTGGTGATGGGAATGTGTGTTATAAGGCTCAGAACAGGAGAAAGTGAGTCCCACCCCAACACCCCGGGGAGGGGGCACTATCCCAGCTCTGGCGGGACTACTCACCGCTGCTGGTAGGAGGTGATGCCCTGGACGTTCTGCGGGGTACCGTTGGCCGCGGCGCCGGCCCTCCCCATTCCCGCGCCGGCCGGCACCCCCGCGGCCGCCCCGCCGGCCGCCGCGGCCGTCACCTGCACGCTGAAATCCGGAAAGATTCGGATCATCGCCGCGGCTTCGGCCCCCGGGCGCGGCGGCTCTGGGCTCGGGCTGGCGGGGGCTGGGGCTCGGGCTGGGGCGGCGGCGGCGGCGGCAGCAGTAGCGCGAGCAGCGGCGGCGGCAGCAGCAGAGCCAGGCACCAGCCTGCAATCCCATTAGTGAGCCGCGGCCACTGTGCGCGGCGGAGAGGCGCTTTGATGTGCGCGCAGCGGGCTGGGGGGGCCGCGAGCGCGAGGAGGAGGTGCGGGGGGCGTGCGAGCGACTTGCAAACAGCAAAACGTGTCAGGGTGGGGCCTTTTTTCCCTTTTGGGGGGCAGTGGTGCTCCCCCCCGCTTTCCAGGATGTTGCTCTCACTGGCTGCTCCGGCTGCGCCGCGAGAGCCCAGATGAGGGAAGAAGGGGAGGGGGTGGCGGAGGAAGGATGCACCGGGAGGCTTGGCTAGGACTTGGCCGGTGCAAGGGAATGACGGGCAGCGCAGGGTACATTTCTTTCCTGCCCCCCTCTACACACACACACACACACACACACACACACACACACACACACGCCGCGCACTTCCGAACCAAAGGGCAAGACTGAGGCGCGCTCTCTCCCCTCCTTTCTCTAGAGAAATAACCACCATTCAGGCAGACTCGCGCCTCCCGCGGCTTCCAGCAACCTGGACTCCAGCCCGCGTGTGTAGGAATGGGGGCGGAGAGCCTCCCCTCCAAGCCAGGACCCCTCTTTGCCCATCTCCTGCACACCACGCAGCGCGAGCGTTGCCAAGCGCAAGTTGGGCTCCTGGAGAACTTGGTACTTGGGGGGGGGGGTGTGCGAAGGCGGAGGGGGAAAAAAAGAAGCCGCTTTTGTGCAAGGAAGAGTTTGTTCCCTTTATAAGAAAGGGCTCTTCCCGCTACTAGGGGACGGGCGGGAGCTCCTGGGCAAACTTGCTAGGTGGGGACCGTAGGTCCTGCTAGAGGGATCCGAGTGTGCCCCATGACCCAACTCTCTACGCCCCTTCCGATCGATGAGACGAATAAATTAGCAGCCACAATTGAGACGAACTCTGCAAATTCCAACCACCAGGGAAACAAAAAGAGAAAACACGTGCATTTATTTCCTAGCATCTCCCAGTTACTTCACATTGTTACATCGGTCTTTCCTTTGGGGGTGAAGAGGGATTCTGGTGGTTTGGGTGCGCCTTTTTAAGTGAGAACGTGCACTCCTCACTCACATAGGGAGTGGAACCTCAAGGGTGGCCCGTTTCCCCCAGCCCCTGCCCAGCACCCCGTTGCCCCCGCTCCCTCCTCTTTCTTCCGGCTAAGGAGCGCGCAGGGAGTTGCGAGCTGTGGGCGCTCCAGGGAAGGATGGTCCCGGAGTCCCGCCTTCCCTCCCCTTGCGCTCCCACATCCCGGCCTGGCTTCGCGGGTCCTGCTGGTGGTTTCTCCTCTTTTCCACCCCCCCAAAAGCCGAGGCCGGGACAAGGCAGCCGAGGAACCAGTGACTCCCGCACCCTCCGCACGAACCCAAGTTGGGCTCAGCGAAGCGTGGTGACCGCTGCCGCGCGCCCAGACCCGCGGCCAATAGCGCCTCGCGGAGTGAGGCACCTGCTTAACCTTAACTTCGAGCCTGGGGCGCAGTCGCCAGGGCCCAGAGGGGCAAAACGGATTGGCCAGAAGTTGCCAAGACAGAGAGTGGCCTCCCAGTCCGGCCCGCATCCCCGCACGGAGTCTAGGGGCCAGACGCCAGCCCTCGCGGTGGACCCGGGCGTCCCCTCCCACCCTGAGCGCCCTGGAAAACAGCCAAGCTGCACAAAGGCAAGCCCGCGCCCCGGCGGCGTCCCGCGCCTGCCTGGGCAACCCCCAAGCTTCCCCAGTCCGAGTCAGTTTCCGGAGGAGCCTCCCGCGCCCGGCAGCCACAGCGAGACCGAGGGAGGGAGCCTCAGCTCTCGCTGGCCGGGCCCACGGCGCAGCTGCGTTTCCATTTTCCTCTCAAAGAAAATGCTTTGGACGGCAGATAATACCAGGAGATATGAAACTGCTTCGTCCCCCACGTGTTGCACGTAAAAAGAATCGTAATGAGCATCTGTGGCTTGTGCGGAGGAACCCATGAGTTAGTTGAAGACCTAAGCCAGGTCCTGACTCCCACCTCCCGGGTCATTTTCTAGCTTAAAGGCATTCATTTCGAGGATGCTTGTTTAGAAGCCAAACGCAAGGTCTTTGGACTTGGGTGGAGAGAGGGGACGGGGTTGGTGGAAAGCTGCCTTATAAGGATCACAGCAGTGGGCTTTCATCCCATGCGCAGCACACCGTGGCTAGGCATAGCTGGCCAACTAAGGTCTCTGCAATCTGGCCTCCCAGCCTCTCCTCCTCATGGCGGGATCTAGAGAGATCTCAAATACGACTTGAGGGTCGCAGTAGGCTTTCCTGTTGAAAGAAATGCCCATCTAGGGGGGTCGGGGAGGATTTTAGGGGTTGGGGAAAGTTTCCTTCTCTGTTTGGGTCAAGGCCCAAGGCCTGCAGTATTGTAGGCCAAAGCAAGTCCAGTGAATGGCTGATGAATGAGGCTAAAACCGAACTCCTATGCAGGCAGTGGCTTTCTGTAAAACAGCATTTGTCTGAATTACTGCCCCATTGTGGGGCTGTGCCATGCCTGCCACCAAGGTCTAAGTCAACCACTTGATGGAGATGTCATCCATCAAGGGGTTCCTGCCTCCTTGAGACTCCAGCAATGTCAAGCAATATTCCAAGCTGGATCCTGTTAATCCAGAGGCAGTCCAAATGTGCCAAGTGAAGCAAAAGGGAGAGAAAATCCTCTTAGGCTCAAAAAGCAGAATTTTTTGAAAATTAGCTTCCCTTTTAAAGTCTTTCTGCACAACCAACAATGCGTTATATTTATGGACAAAGAATATCATGTGCATCAATACCAATTCTATGTCTAGAAGAGGCTAGTAATGACATTTTATTCACCACTTATTTTGTACAATAGTTGGTCTACATATGTGTGACTCTGTTTCTCTTCCCTTTTGGAGGGCAAATTTTTCTTGGCACACCAAAGGGTAAAGTTGTCCCAATAGAAAGAATATGTGAGATATGTCATTAGACATTTGAACTACACACACTGAAAACTTCAATTATACTCTGTCATTAAAATAGTTAAATAAGCACATTCAGTTTCAAAATTCTAAGCTTTCATTTACCCATGTTTAAAAGAATGAATGACTCCTGCCCTCCAGAAACTATCTTTTCTATAGCAGAAGCACACAAAATACTCAAAGAAGACATGCACAATAGTTTGCCTTAGAATGCATATGTTAAGTCTGTTGCAGTATTTTATCCTTACATGTATAGTTTTAGAAGGTTGGTTTGCATGCACAAGAGACAAATCCCTTATTGGATCTGCTTATCTCCATGTTCATTAAGGACCTTAAGCAAAATATAAGTTTGTTCTCTCATTAGTAATTCAGATTCATTACTCTTCAGTTAAAATCTTTACATGCTGGCAGCTGTTTTGAAATATTTTGAAAGTTGCTTTGGCATTCACCCAACCAAAAGAGCTCCAGTTAGCACTAAACCGTATACTTTCTCATTTTATAGCCTCCCTCCAAATCTACATAGTAGTACATGTAGAGATAGAGAAAATGATTTTTATTTTCCTTGTGATACAGGGTGGGGATTGAACCCAGGAGCATTCTACCTTTGAGCTACATCCCCAGCTCTGTTTATTTATTTATTTATTTTTTATTTTGAAACAAGGCCTCACTAGGTTGCTGAGGCTTGCCTTATACTTGTGGTCATCCTAATTCAGCATCTCAAGTACTGGGATTACAGGCATGTGCTGCCACACCTGGCAGATTATATGTTTTAGCACTGAATACATACATATGATATGTATATAGCTATTCACAATTACATGTTTACATCTTCATCCTAGTTGTCAGTACACAACAGTGCTTTCTGCTGAGATATTAAAAACACCCATTCTGTAGAAATTTATTTTTGTTTACTTAAATGATATGACTTTGGATTTTTACTATTTGCTTTCAGAAGCTGCCAATGGCAGGAGAGAGGAGGCTGTGAAACTTGATTTTACCTAAGTTTTGCTGTACTTTGGTTAGATATTTAGAAAGAAAATAAAATAGTATACAAAGATCAGGATAAGATAAAGCAACAAGAAGTAAATGGAATAAAAATCCTATGTACAATGAGTAAGGTTAAGAAATGCTTTGCTCTCAAATGCTGGGTGTTTTTTATTGAAGTGATTATGCTGCGCTAAGAGTTTTTTTCTATATATATATAAAAAAAAACTCATGTGATAATATATAACCATCTGAGAGACTTCATTGCAGGAAGAGTCATGAGCTACTATGGTCCCACCAAACCACATGAGGGAAATTTTACATTCTGTAGAGAGGTTAAATATTTGATTTGACCAATTTTCCACCTTAACTCCTCAATCCAAATTGAATTCAAGCCCTTATTGCTAAATTTTCCATGCTATTAATATATTCCCTAGTATATTCAGAAGCAAAACAATAATGTCAAGGGAGAGAAAAATAACAAACTTAAGCAATACCGTCTTTCTCAATATTCTAGAAGGGAAACTAAGGAATTAAGAAAGAATATCTAATAAATCATTACTTATACGTATATCTATATAGAATATATAAGAAGACTTATGAGGATTTTTTTCATCATAACACTACATATGTCAAACACCAAAATATATCAAACTAGTATGCTAAACTCAAATTCTCAAAGGATCTTAAAAATATATAGCTGGGAAGAGGAGAGGTTTAGTTAAAGGAAAATACTTTCACTATTTTTTTTAACTCAGTAGCATGTAGTAGGAAAGAAGGGCTTGCTTAGAAAAATTAATGTGAGTGGTGAGAGTTTTAAGAAATCCATATTTTTCCTAAAATAATTACATATTGTGGCACATTATTTCAAAACATAATCAATAGAATCTAACTAAAGATAAACTTAGACTTAAAGGCAACATAAGTGAATAACCTCAACATATTTACTAGATGAATGTGTCTTTAAATAGCAATCTTTTGCTTTTGCTTAATTTCTTATGAGAGTCGATTTGGTTTTGAAGTTGAAATACTACTAATTTTTAGGGAAATGATCTTGAGTCCACCTGTGATTATAAAGTCCCTACTGCCCATTCTAGTTCTGCTTCTCCTTACTGTCAGCATAATTTGGCCTCACATGGAGCCTCTTCCATGTAAGCTGGTACTCACCCCACAGATCCAGCAGCCCATGCTATGCTTTACTTCAGTGAAAATTTATGTACAGTGCTAACTGAAAGATTGGTTTCTGTTTCATTTGGTTCCTCCAGGTAAACATACTTATGTAGCCAATGAGCTCTTTTTTCACTGAATTTTCTTATTGATTGTAAATGATTAATTCAGTGCTTGATGGATTGAAGGGGTACTTAATTGCATTGGATTGACATTTTTTTTTTTTTTCAAAATGAAAACAACCATACCAGATGAGTTTTTACATGAATTTTTCATTTGGGGGAGGATAGGATATTGTATAAACCTAATCACACAGCAAATCAAACAGGTAGTTTTATTAAGCTCCATGCTGAGTCAACCATTCTGTTTTTATTAAACTGTTATGTCTCTTCATCTCCTTCATCTAGAGGGATGGTCCTCGGACTTCTGTGCATCAGAATTACAAGAAAGGCTGATCAAAACAAATTTCTGGGCCTTACCTCCAAAAGATCTTATTCTGTAAATTTCAGATGGGGCAGTAATTTTGATTTCTAACAAGTTCCCAAGTGATGGAGATGCAGTTGACCCATGCACCTTATTTGAGAACCACCGACCTACAGTGTTTATGATAGAGGATCCCCACTGCGCTACACACTGAGTGTCAAGGACCAGTTATTGGAACTCTCTTGACTTCATTAAGCTGGTGTTAATTCAGTCCAGCAAAAATGAGTTTCTCCTATGTGGTAGGAATTCAGACACAGTTAGAGAGCCAAGAATTCATCAGGAGAGGTAGATATGTATGGAAAATAATAGCAACCAAGTATTCTAAGGGCAATGACAGATTTATATAAAGGGTTGAAAAGTCAGATAATAGTAAAACATGGTCAAGAACATGGGCTGAGAATCCTGCTCTCAGGGTTGAATATGCTTTACCATTTTCAAGATGAGTGACTTCAGTTTGGTTACTCTCTCTAAATCCTAGTTCTTTTATTTGTAATACCGGTGATACAGTCCCCAAAGGATTGTTGTAGGGATTAATTGCTATGGAGTTTATAAAGTACAGACTTCATAGCTCGACCCATGTTAATTACTCAATGAAGGGTGGTCATTCTCATGAGAGCGATCTCCAAGTTCTCTTTCCAGTTCCTTTCCTTGGAGATGGAAAATGTCTTGATTATGCAGACAAGTTATGAAATAAAATATTTATATGGTCTATTTACAAATGTTGATAAGTGTAAATAGTTATTTATTCTAAAGTATATAACAACATACCTGAAATCAAAGTCAAGAAAGACACCAGGTAAATGTACTGCTGCAAGTGTTTCCTGAAGTCTGGGGCACTTTTCTGGAGGTTCAAAGTTTTATTGGCAGAGGAGGTGATGGCGGTGGTGGGGAGGGGGTAACCGGGATTAAATACAGGGGTATTTGTTTTTTGTTGTTGTTTGTTTGCTTTGTGGTACTGGGAATTGAACCAGGAATGTTCTACTTCTACACTATACCTCCAGTACTTTTTTATTTTTTTAATTTGAAACAGAGTCTCATTAAGTTACTGCATGCTAACCTTAAACCTATGATCCTCCAGTCTGAGCCTCCCAAGCACTGGGATTACAGATATGTGTCAACATGCCCAACTTAGAGTATATTTTATTCTAAATCTTTTGGATCAATAAGAGTGAGGATAACTGTGATCTTTAATTTGGGAAAAATGTTTTTGTCTCCAAGTCACCTTTAACTCAAAACATTTTAGGCCAATAATAGAAATTTGGATTATTTATATCAAATTTATTAATATTTGCTATTTCAAAGTTAAATATATAGGTAAACACATTATGTCACACAAGTAACATTTTAATAAAAGTTACTTTTATGCAAAACAAAAAATAGAAGAGTAGTACTGTTTTATATTTTTGGATCTCTTTAATATCTGGCTTAGGAGACAGAATTCTATATCTCTTCTATATTCTATCTGTTATAACATGTTGTGTTGGTTGTATGTGAAGAAAAGTCTAGCCTCAAGTCAGATGTATGCCTTTAATCCCAGTACTTGGAAGGCTGAGACAGGAGGATCATAGGTTTGAGGGCAGCCTTGGCAGCTTAGTGAGACCTTGTTTCAAAATTAAAAAAAAAATAAAAAAAGCTGGGGTGTAACTCAGTGATAGAATGCCCTGGGTTCAGTCCCTAGTATCATACACACACACACACACACACATACAAACACACTCCAGTATCATACAGTTATGTAGTTAAAAAAGAGATAAGTTAAATTTTAATGCCCTTTTTAGATAATTCTTTTGAAAGAATATTCTTCTTGGCTACTATACCAAAACTCAACAAGAGTATTTTCTTAAAAGTTAGTTGTAACATGGAATTTGGAATCCTATTAAGAAAACTGTCATACTATGGCCATTATGATTCATTAATCTTTAGATTGTTTTCATCCATACATGATTTTGTTTAATCACACACTGATAATTTTTAAAACATTGATGAATTGCATTAGTCAAATGACACATTTCGCTACCCATTATCAACAAATCCTATTTGTTAATATCATTATCAATGTGATCAGTAAAGTCATTAAGCATTGGAAAGCTGGTATTGCTCACAATGGCAGCTACAAGCTTCCTAAAATTCTAACTTTCACCTGAAAAGTCAATTATTAGTAGTAGTAGTAGTATTATTACCAACCAAATATTGTCAGTTGTTATCTTTGAGCTGATAGACACATTTTATTCATTTTCAAGAAGTTTGGGAGATGTCAAATGTCCAAACTTGAATAATCATAGCTTGTCAGTTTTCAATCATAAAGGGTGTTTCATGAAAAAGTGACTAATTCAGCTTGCAACTCAAACAACTGACTGTACAGGTGGTCTTTTAGATCTTTTAAGTAGGCAGCAAAAGTGCTTCTTCATGTGTACTTCCAATTTCATCATAAAGAACAAGTTAAGTGGAGTGGGAATGACTGCCCCTGTAGTCACAGTACTACAGAGGCTGACAGGAGGACCTCAGGTTCCAGGCCAGCCTCAACAACTTTGTGAGACCCTGTTTCAAAATTTAAAAAATCAAAAAGGTCTGAGGATATAGCTCAGTGGCAGAGGACCCTGGTTTCAATTCACAGAAATGAGAGAGAGAGAGAGAGAGAGAGAGAGAGAGAGAGAGAGAGAGAGAGAGAAGAAGGGAGAGGAGGAGAGGAGAGGAGAGGAGAGAAGAGGGGAGAGGAGGAGAGGAGAGGAGAGGAGAGGAGACGGGAAACGGGAGAGGGAAAGAGAAAAGGAGGAAAGAGGGAGGGAAGGAGGAAGGGAAAAAGGAAAGAAGGAAGGAAGGAGAAAAAGAAAGAAAAATTTAAAGAAGTATGCTGAAGCATCTAGATTTCATAAAATTAATAATTTTGCTACTTTATCAAGGACATTGTTAAGTGAAACTGTCAACTTTTCACTGAGTGTAAAACAGGGGAGAATACAATGGCTCCTAGTATAGTTTGATGTCTCTACTTGGATTCTTGCTAATTCTCCAACAGTTTTACTCACTAATGTGTTTGTACCATCAATACAATTTCCACAGTAAAAAAGGTAAATGATGTTTTAATGTTATTATAAAATATTTTTGACCAAAAGGATCCCCAGTTTACATTTTGAGGAGTGAGGCCTTAATAGTATGCAATTCTGACATTGTTATTATGACAACTGAATGGAATGTTTTTTGCCATTCTTGAAGAGTGAAAATGCCTTTTGCAGTTATGTACTGCTTTGCAATCAAGTCATGAATAGGTTATTAACAATGTACTTAGGATTTTAATTTTATGTAGAACTCAGAAATAAGTACTTTGTTTTCTTATAATGTCATTCAGGAAGTAGGTACAATTTTTAGCAAAGCAACTAAAATGCTTGATGTTGGAAATCTGGGGTTAGGAACTTAAATTTCCTCTATTTTCTGAGAAAGAGACAGGAATACAGAAATCAAGATGATATTCCAGAAATATGGAAATATGAAACACATATGGGGCCAGATCAAATTCCACATTGGAAAGAAACTTCCCATTCAGTACCTGAAGAGGGCTGCCTCTGAATGCTGCCTTCTTGTGTAGGGCATATTTTAGCAGAACAATATGACAACCTTCTAAGAATTGGGTAAGAAATATTTGCACTGGGAGGTCTTTTGGAGTCAGTGTCCTCTAAGTTTATAACCTATATAGTCATAATGTTTAATCACATCATCTCTATACTATGAGCAAAACACCACAACACTGTTCTCTAAGTGTTGTGTGATCTTTCTAACATAGTCTTCACAGGCAAGCACAAATAATTTCCTTATAAATATTCTTAGGAATAAAGACGTCAAAGTCTTATTCAAAATGGAAAAACAAACTGAATTATTATGTAAAGCATCTTTGCTTTCTCAAAACTCAAAAGGGGAAAATGTGTAATTTAAGTATTTACAATAATTAATTTTATTTAAGTACCCTGGACAGCTGCTCAAGATACAGACCAACTAGGAGAGTAACTCAACCTTTTGAAGTCAGATAATTATTTGTTATTAGTAATTTATAATCAAAAGGATGCCTCAAAGAGATGAAAAAGCACTAAAGAATTGATCACTTAATATAAATATAATCTTGTCCATGAATTATATCTTTACTGTCAGATATATTCTTAATGAAAGTTCTGGAAGATACAGCTTGTTGGCTCATTTATTTCTAGATATAACTTTTCAGGGTTTGTGTCACAGAGGAAATAGAAATGGTGTGTATTAGCCAGGTGTGGTGGCACATGCCTACAATCTCAGAACCATGGAGGAGGATCACAGGTTCTAGGACAGCCTCAGCAACAGAGTGAGGCTCTCAGCAACCTAGTGAGATCCTGTTTTTAAAAAATGGGGGGGGGGGCTGGGGGTATAGCTCAGAGGTAGAATATCCTTGGGTTCAATCCTTAATACCACACACATATGAAGAATGTGTATCAGAAGAAAACAAACAAAACTAAGACACCAACATAAATGTTTTAATTCTACTTATTTTGACTGAGAAATGATCTCTCCTAAAAAGTGATTTGTGTGGTCATAGCCATCAAAACTATAAAGTTGAAGAGGATTTACTGAGAATTATAATTTATTATATAAAGGAACATCTAAACAAATCATTTAAATTTAAAAGTTTTGACAACCATTTTGTGTGGTTTGGAAGAGTGATACAAAGTACTTTCGAGCTGGGTGTGGTGGCACACACTTATAATCCCAGTACTTGGGAGGCTGAGACTGGAGGATCCAGGTTTGCGGCCAGCCTCAACTACTTAGTGAGGCCCTCCACAACTTTTTGAGACCCTGTTCCAAAAAATGAGTAAAAAATAGGGCTGGGGTTGTAGCTCGGAGGTAGAATGCCCCTGGGTTCAATCACCAGTACCAAAAAAAAAAAAAACTTTCATTGAGAAATTTCCTTGGTTGAAAATCTTGGCTTATTATCATTTTTTCACTTTTAAATTTTTCTAAAAGTAATATTAAGTAGTATAGAAGTAAAATTTACCATATGTTGAATCACCTTGACTTTGTATAACAGAAATACAAGTTAATGAGTAGTTGCTTATATAGGATAGAAGTTTATTTCTCACATACATACATGTTTAAAAGAAGATGTCCAAAAAATAAAATTAAATTAAATTAAAAAAAGAAGATGGCCCAAGATAGATTACTTCATGTCGAAGAGCCTGGATTCCTTCTATCTTGTTCCACCATGTCAAAGGTGTTGAAATAATCTCTATGATCTAAGATGATTGGGATTTTTCAGCACTGGAGATTGAACCTAGGCCTTGTGCATGCTAGGCAAGCATTCTTCCAGTGAACTACACCCCCAGACCATCACATCCAAATTATAAGTAGCAGAATAGAAGTACCATGAACGAGGGAGTGAAGGATATATATATTTCCCTTAAAAACACATTTCAGAGGTGGTACAAAACTTGGTCACATAAACACAACTTGATGCAAGATATGCTCAGATATGAAATCTCTATCATAAAGTGACTTGATAAAAATTAAGAGTGCCAAGATTTTAGAAGGGGACCATTCAATTTGATTTTCCACTTAATCTGAAACTAAAATATTAGAAGTAACTATTGAAGTTAATGAAGATTAAGTTCAACAGTATTTACTTGAAATTTAGTAATAATCAAATTCAGAAGTATTCACCTATGAAGCAGATAAAGATGCATTTCTGATTGTTGGTAAAGTCAAGGGGACACGATAAAGGAATAACATGTGAAGACATTTTCTTCCTTGTGTGAAAAGGAAGAAGATTATAAATTTCTATGAATTCTAGTAAAATAAAATGTTGTATTGTGAGGTGTAATTTTCATTTGATTTATGGCATGGAACTTCAACCAGGCAAATGTACAAATGCTATTTATTCAATAGTAATGTGGTCATCTATCATTTGGTTGGCCCATATTCAGAACATGAGGAAGAGATATCAAGCACGAAGATTAGCCCATTAACATGTCTATACTTTGGGGTCTTTAGAGGAAGGATGGACCCAACTATTCTTTCCTTGAAGGAAAGGCTACAGGCTTCAACAGCTTGAGAATGCAAGAACTCCTGATGGTCATCTTGGCTGTCTACACTTACAGTCTCATTCTGCACGCAGGTAAGACACATCCGCAGGGTACCCAACTCCCACCATTATACCTACCAAAAAGGCTCTTATCTTCAACTTGAGTTTATTTTAAACTTATACCTAAACCATAATTTTATTTTCAAGCACATTTTGATATTTCACACACAATTCCTACCTTCTGAAAGGTGTAAAGAATAGTCCACAAATGTCTTAGAAAGGTCCGTTTCCTGTAGTGTATGTTAGGGGTCAGGAGAGGGAAACTTGAGTCTGAGCACCTGGATCTTAATAGTGGCCAGAAACTAGGGACAAATTACCTAACCTCTCAAAGATTCCTTTCATTGACTCATGAATTGATCTCAAAAAATACTCTTTGGGCACCTGCTATACTGCCAAATATCCTTTTAAGTGGGGTGTAGCAGGGTAAAAAAGAAAAAAAAGTCCCTTCTTGTAAGGTGCTCTCACTATAGGTAAGAAGAGATAGCAATAAACAAATACCTGTGACTTTGCGGCGTCAGAAAAGACAACCGTATGGGGTTATTATTAGGAGGAAATAAGGTAAAAACAATAAAAAGTGTTTAACATAGTACCTGGCATACAGATTCCTAGGTGTGAGCTACTATTAGTAGTATTATGTGGGCTTGAGAATGGTGTGAATCACAAAATTTGAGTAGCTGGCATGGCAGTGTGCATCTGTGGTCCCAGCTCTGGAGT